>JAULBY010033738.1:0-15026 GCA_032358315.1 Ophiocytium majus | reverse complement strand
GGGGGGGGGGGGGGGGGGGGGGGGGGGGGGGGGGGGGGGGGGGGGGGGGGTACGGCATCAGCGGAGGCGTCGGCGCTGGAAGGACGTCCTTATTCTGCCGTATGGGTACGTCGTGGACGGGTTTTGTTGGTGCTCCCGTGCAGTGGGTCATGTTTATTCATACTTAATCGTGGGCCGGACTATTATACCTGTCAAGTACTTTTCCGAGTTCTGCAGTAGTATCATTAGTAATGGGGCGTGTTCATCCTGCGGTATGGATAGGTGGCGCGGGGGCTGCGTGGGCGCTCGCACGCACAGAGTCATGTTTGTTGATAGTTTAAAGCATTATGCCAGTCACGTGCTGAAACTATACCAGGTACTACAGTACTACAGTAGTATCATTGGCACGAGAGGGGGGCGGGCATGGGGGGGGGGGGGGGGCAAGGGCAGCGTGGCGTCGGCGGTGGCGTTGGCGCCGCACAATATCCTGTCATGTGAATAAATGGCGCGGAGTTGTGGTACCGCACATGTAGTCTTGTTTCTTGATGTACTACTAGTACTACTACTAGTACTTTTGAAACGTTTCTACAAGTATCATAATTACCTGCGCACGAAGAGCGTCTGCAGAATGCCGAGCAAACATCCCTAGCTTCGTACCATCTTCTCTGGGAGCACAAAATGCTGCCTGGCATGATGCCCTTCAGCGACGGCGCGCTCCGGCACAAGTAACTGACTTGAACACCGCCCTTTGCAATACATAGCGAGCTTGTAAATAGTATTGTGAACATGTGCACCAGGGACGTAGCAGGTTTGCTCGCGCTGGGGATGTCATCACAGTCAGCGCTTTCCTCCACTGCACACTGCCAGTGAATGACGTGCGTGCGTGCTGGCGCTGGCGGCCTTCCTCACCCTCACTTGTCAGTTACACCAGGCCATGCGGCGTATCAGACGTGTGTCAAACATAGTGATGGGTCAAGGCGTATAACGTACTTTATGGGTTCTACAAAATACGGCGTATTTATACGTATTTTCTACGCCCGGAAACGCAATATGCAGTGTATTCCCTGTATAAATACATTCATGCACATACGTTATGCGCCGTCCTTACGAACGGCGTATTATGAAAAGTTTATACGCTGTGACCCATCACTAATCGAACACCTCGTGCAGGATGTGTACTCGCTTGCTGCGTGGCGGCACCGCCCTGACCTGTTGCCAGCAAATGTCTCTGGAGTACCTCCAAGGGCGCAGATTTTGCTGGGCCATGGGGGTGAAGCGCAGCCAAGCCTCACCCAAACTTCCCCTGGCAACACATCTGTGGTCTGTCACACACACTTGCACAAAATGAAACCTACCTAAGGTATAGCTTTATTTTTTATTAGTAATAAGAGTACTAGTAGTATGTACTTGAGGCGCAGTTAAGCACATCAGAAACTAACAGGCCATGCAGGACCGCCCACGCCAGCTCGCTACGGCGCACACCGCTCACAAGCTGCTACTGGCAAACATTCCTACATGCATATACACTGTATGTCAATCAATGATGCGATAATGGCAATAAGAATACTTCAAGTACAACGTAACGGTACTACCATAACCAAGTAAACTTGATAGTGACCTACTTGTACTTCAGTACCAAGTAAGTACCAAGTAAATTTGATAGTGACCTACTTGTACTTGAAGTATTTGAATCAGTAATGATAAACAATACAATGCCTGCCATCGGAATTTTCCAAACGACGCCCACGCGCAGGTGCATAATTTTCTGGGGCATGAGCGTCGTGGAGGAGGCCAAGCTGCTGACGGAGATCCGCAAGTTCAGCGTCGGCCCGGTCAGCGACAGCGAGCTGCAGCAGAGCCAGGACGACATGACCTTCTGGTGAGGCCCATGAAGAGCGGCTGTGCTACTCAAACTCGGTTAATAACGAAGGTATCGATACTGCTAGGTAGAATCAGGCATCCCTTATTCATTTACAGTACACTTTCGAAGTTTAATACTTTTATAAGAGCCCTCGCATGTATTATGCAGCAGAGTCAGGATGACCTGACCTTTTGAGGAGGCCCGTGCAGAGCGCCTGCCTACTCCAAATCAGTTGAAAATGTCCAACACAGTACTGTTGGTATGTGTGTTGGTATGACAATTTTTAAATCCCCTTTATCTATTCGGACCCTCCCATGTATAATGCAACAGGATGGCATCACTCCCTCGTGAGGTCTGTGCTGAGTGGCTGGCTGCTTTGAACCAGTGGGGAAAAAACAAGGAGTCAAACCTTAATCCACCAATATAATACACATTTGTGTATGTCTAAGATAGTGGAAGAAACCTAAAAGGCTACTAAGCCCAGATACTGCCGTGGCTGGGGCAAAATGCCAGGCCGAAGCCTGTGGGGTGATTTGTGCACCTGAAAAGCACCAGACAGCCCCCACACCTACACGCGCCGGTCAGTAGTGTAGTTGTGAGGCCCGTCAGCGACAGCGAGCTGCAGCAGAGCCAGGACGGCATGACCTTCTGGTGAGGCCCATGCTGAGCAGCTGGCAACCTTTTCTCAAAAGAGATGACAACAGAAGTACTTTCTGTAGCATTCTTTACCAAATAGGACCCCCCTTATGTGCAAAGGCCGTCCCATGTATGATGCAGCATGTATGATGCAGCAGAGCCAGGATGACATGACCTTCTGGTGAAGGCCGGGCCGAGTGGCTGGCTGTTTGAAACCAGTAAAAACAATCAAGGCACCAGGCCTGTTTCTTGCCAATGCAATCTTGTACATTACACATTTACATGACTAAAATATTGTGGACATTAAGAGACTCGACAGCAACAACGAGGTGCAGCAGTGCGAGGATGAGTTGGATTTCTGGTGAGGCCAATGACCAGTGGCTGTGTGAGTAACTAATACCGGTAATATTAAAACTGCACGGCCCTCTGATGTGACAGAAATGTAAAAGGGTGCTGAGCCCAGACACGGCCGTGGCTGGGGCAATCATTGATATTAATATTGCCATCGTCATTATTATTATCATGGTTGTAGTATGATTATTATTACTGGTGTTGATATTGTTGTTACAACAATTATTATCATTGTCATTATCATTATTATTGTTGTTGTTTGTACATGTATGCACATACTATTACAGTGTAATATGACTATTAGAGGTGTACATACTTTCAACTTTTACTAATTACATGTATGATCAATATCATTATTAGTGTTTTTTTATTATAATTGTTACTTCTAATAATTAGTTATAATAGTTTCTCCTATCATTGCTGGTGTTGTTATTATTACCACTACACTTATTGGTATTGTTATTATTATTACAATTGTACTGGTTTCGGTTTTACTGTTATTGTAACTAGATGTTACATGTTAATGCTAATTATTATTACAGTAGTACGGTAGTTTTACCAAATTAGTGATGATGTTCTTCTTATTGTTACTATTGTACTGGTTTCATTTTTACTGTTATTGTGACTAGATGTTACATGTTAATGCTCATTATTATTACTTTTACCAGTTTTGATTTTTCCTGTTGGTGTCTGTAGTACAGAGTAGTATTGTCAAAATCATGTTCACAATATTGAATAATAATTACTCCTATTATTGCTGGTGTTGTTATTATCAATCTAATATCATTTTATCAAAATGGTATTCATATTTTCCTGACTATGACCAACTTTTTTAAAAAGAAATGTTATTACTATATCATATTTAATATTGTAGTGCAGATCCTACCCGGTTCCTGTACAAATTTCGCAGAGCCCTCTGCTCTGCCCTCACTCGGTCCTGGCTACTTGGGTAAGTGACTCAATTCGACTATTATGGTTGGTGTTGGTAGTACAGTGTATTGTATTATTTAAATATGATTATTACATGTAGCATCATTACTGTTGCTGATTTTATTTTTACACTATTTACTATTGCTCTTCCATTTTTACTTCTGAAATATACATCATTATCATCAAAAAGATTACAATTACTGTTTTTGTTGTTATTATGATTAATAATATTATTATTACTTCAAAAAGTACTATGATTATTGTTATCATTGTTGTTGTTATTACTATTTTTTACATGTATTGGTTACTGCTTTTGCCAGATAATATCATTATTATTAATATTATTATTACTTCAGATGTACTGTAAATATTATTATCATTGTTGTTGTTAATATTATTTTTGCATGTATTTGTTACTACGTGTGCCAGATAATATCATATCATTACTCTTCTGAAGTACTTGAAGGATGATGATATACATAAAAAAGCATATGTTACCTACTGGTACCAATCATTGTTACCAACAATGATTACTTCAGAAGTGTCATTATCATTGTTATTCTTACTATTGTTATTGCATTTCAACTACTGTTATTACTATTACAAAAAAATGTTACGAATTTTATTACAACCCAGCACCGCAATATTGTCGCCAATGCCGCTGCGCAGCTATGTGGACGCAAAGGCGAGACGACAAACAAGGTCATCATTATCATTTATTTTAAAACATTTTGAAGTCAACCAAGGTCATCAATTATCGTTGTCATTCTTTTTTATTTTATTCCAGTTATTCTCACTCTTTTTATTCCTATGACACCGCTGCGCAGCTATGTGGATGCCAGCGTCGACAAGTCAACCAAGCTCATCATCATCATCATCATCATTATTCTTATTAGTTTCTGTATTCTTATCGTTCTTAATTTTTTAATTCTGCTGAGCAGCTATGTGGACGCCAACGGCGAGAAGTCAACCAAGGTCATCAAGGCGGACGAGCTCGTGCTGGGCACAGAGAGCGCGCTGGAGAAGCTCAGCTACTCGTACGCGCTCGCGCAGAGCGCAAAGCTCTTTGTGTTTGAGGACAGGTGCGTGCCGCGGCGAAATGTGGTTCACTTTTCCCAGTCGCAAAATGTGGCGCACTTCCCCATCGCAAATCACCCCACAGGCTTCGGCCTGGCAGTTTGCCCCAGCCATGGCAGTATCTGGCTGAGCAGCCTTTTAGGTTTCTTTCACAAGCCCTCAAGGACACTGACCGACGCGTGTAGGTGTAGGCTGTCTGGTATTTTTCACCAGGTGGACAAATCACCCCACAGGCTTCGGCCTGGCATTTTGCCCCAGCCACGGCAGCATCTGGGCTCAGCAGCCTTTTAGGTTTCTGTCACAAGCATTGATGCGCTGTTCGAAGCATGGTCATATGGTGAATTGTTGCCGCATCACATGATTTCTGTCTTCTGGGGGGTACACTGAGGTGGCAGCGGCACCCCATCTTGCAGTGGTCCTAGCCTGAGGTGAGAACCGCTGTCTGATCGCGCTTCGCAGTTGAGTGAGCTCAAATGGGTCGCCGCCACCGCCGCTGCCGCAGGCTGAGCTGGTGTGCAGCTGTAATTGGTTCTGCCATGCAACTTTATGCAACCTTTCTGAGTACAGTGACTGATAAAGGCGGCCGCCAAAGCCACTGCTGCAAGTCAAATTTGGTGCACAGCTACACCTTCCGCAGTCCTTAATGTCGAAAACCTTCTTTGAAACGCTGTTGTGAAATGGGTGGCGTTCACCGCCGCTGCTGCAGACCAAGTTGGTGCACAGCTGCACATACTACTGTAGTACTTCATTACGTCTTTTTTATAAAAAAACGTTCCTTACTTTAAAACACTGTCTAACATGCGCGGCGCCGCAGGTTGAACGACATTGTGGAGCAGACGCGCATCTACCCCGAGGAGCTGCGCACCACAGGGAAAATTCTGCTCAACCAGACGAACATGAACAAGCTCATCGGCAAGGTGAGCCATGCTCCCCGTGCTGCGCAGCTCAGCCAGTCGGACATATACTTTGAAGTATAAACAAGCTCATTGGCCAGGCAAGGCAGGCAGATACTTAAAAGGCCTCGCCATGGCGCTCGCGAAGCGTCGCATGGCTCGCGCCGCCAGGGGCTGCTGTGCGCGGCACACAAAGACCCGCTTTTGTGCAGTTGAAGGGTTGATTTTTATTATAAAAGAATTGTTTACTCATTCATATTTCTAGTGCCTAGCAGCCTCATCCCCTGCTGCAAAACTGCGTGCACGCCTGCGTTTTGCACTTCCCCCTCCTACCATAAAGCACGATGTATAACGAGGGGGTCTTGCATATCGAGGGGGTCGTTGTGCAGCAGCATAAAGCCCTGTATACCGACCCCCCGCGAGCCTGACAGCGCCTTAATGACGACAACGCGGGGGGGCATTCTATACAAATTTGGGTGCTCTGTATGACGCGGGTGCATTGCATAACGCCCCCCGTGCTAGCAACAGCAGACCCCGCCGTTGACAACGCGGGGGGTCGTTATACATCGTGCTTTACGGTACTACGTAGTACTACGTCGCCTGGCGGCTTGGCTAGCTGCTGGCCCCACCGTTTGCTCTTGGTTGTACAGGGTTGTGGCTCTGTGTGTATGCCGCCTGGCGTCGTTTTGCACGCTGGCGTGCATGCAATGGGCTCTCGCACGCCCAGAAGTGCACTTAGATAGCAGTACGTAATGCAACTGTACCGATATTCGCACCTTTGTCGCATCGTATTAATGACACCCTTTGAGGTATACTTCACTTAAGTACTTCAGCATGTGCATGCATACATGCATGTACATGTGTACACATTTTTTTGTGAGGCTCTCGCTGGTGCTTCGACCAAATCCAAATCAGCAACACACTGCACCCAGCCCCGCTTCCCATGGCCGCTCGCTCCCCCGCGCGCGCGCATCTGGCGCTGAGCATGTGAAATGCCCATCACAAAGGCTACACCAAGCCCCATGTGCCCATCCCTGCAGCCGCCTGCCGCCGCTGCGTTGTGCCGTTGCCGCCGCCCCTGCGCGCTGCCGCCGCCGCCACCTTTCCGCTGTCGCCCATTCCTGCTGCCGCCGCCACCGCCGCTGCTGACTACTATTTTCTGCCCCCGCTTGCCGCTGCCGCGCTTCTTTGCCACCGTTGCTGCTGCTGCCGCCGCCGCTGCTGCCATCCGCTGCTGCTACCGCCGCGCGCGGCTGCCGCGCCTCCCTGCTGCCGCCACTGCTGCCGCCGCCACTGCCACCCGCTGCTGCCGCCGCTGCTGCTGCCGCCCGCTGCCATCTGCTGCTGCCGCTGCCGCGCCTTCCGGCTGCTGCTGCCGCCGGCGTTGCCGCCGCCGCTGTTGCTGCTTCTTTCTACTGCTGCCATCGCTGCTACTGCCGCCGGCACCGCCGCCGCTGCCGTTGCCGTCGTTGCTGCTGCCGCCGTGCGCCGCCGCCACTGCCGTCTGCCGTCTACTGCGGTGGCCGCCGTTCCGCTGAGCTCAGACGGTGCGCGCGGACGCGGAGGGCATGCTGCAGGTCATGGCGGGCATGGAGAAGCAGCTGGCGGCGCACGCGGCGCGGGAGGCGGCCGTCGTGCAGGCCGAGCAGGACGCGCGCCACAAGGTGCTGATAATGGTGAACTACAGTAGTACTTTTGTATGTACTTCAGGTATAATCATGTAGTGCAACACTTCGAAGTATGTACACTTCTATGTGTATCAGAGGAACATGTAATTTTTTTGAAGTGTGGAAGAATACATGTCATACCTGGCGAACCAAAGCAGTGTGGGCGTGCGTGTTGTCGCGCAGGCTGAGCAGGACGCGCGCCAGAAGGTGCCGCCTCGTCCCTCGTGTACATGCTGAGAGTACCTACGTTTTTTTCTGTGGGTGTACCCGAACTATGTGGGTGGCGGGCAGTATGTACATACTTTGAAGTACTTCGAAGTATGTTGGCGGCGGTATCCCAAAAAAGAGCATAGTTGTGTGTCAAATACTTCTTCAGACACTTGACCGCAACACGTATTTAAATATAGTGTATTTGAAGTGTGTGTTGATTATTGTGTTTTTGTGCCATGCGTGAAGGCGGAGGAGGCACTGACGGCGCGCGATCGGGCAGCGATCTCATGTACACTAGTCTACTACTACAGTACATGGATGGATTCACAGTATCTCAGGAACGGCACACTTTTTTCTTTCAACACTTTGGGAGGCATGCCATGTGGTGTGGTATTTTTATCATGTGTTTTGTGCACATGTTTCAGCAGGTGGAGGAGGCTGATGGCGCGCCAAGCAGGCGGCGGCGCTGGAGATGGCATTTATACTACGTAGTACCACAGTAGTACTAAGTAGTAGTACGAATACTGGTAGTGTAAAAGAATATCAAAAAAATTCGGGGCATACGCCCTACCACAACAACAATAGAGACAATCAATTCCTAATCATTGGTTTTTGCTTTGCGCGCGGGCAGGGGAGGCGCTGATGGCGCGCGAATGTGCTGGGACGCTGGAGGTAGCATACCTTTATGGTACAATAAGTATCAATACTGCGAGGAATACGCCGTAACACGAGAGAGCCACGCAGTATCTGGGCTTAGCAGCCTTTTAGGTTTCTTTCATAGTATGACACATGACAGTTTGTTTCTAATCGTTTTTTGTGTACACGCTCGTTTTGCAGGTGGAGGAGGCGCTGATGGCGCGCGACCAGGCGAATGATTTTACTCCAACAAGTACTGTATACTAACTAATTTCAATTACTATCAATAATACTTCAGGAGTACTTCAGGAAACATGCTGTAATCTACACAACATATATGTGCAATCTGTCTCTAATTTTTTTTTGTGTGTGCATGGTTTTTTGTAGGTGGAGGAGGCGCTGATGGCACGCGACCAGTCGGCGGCGCTGGAGGTAGCAGGCCGTTAAGTACAATACTTCGAAGTGTATATATCAATACTGCAGGAAATACTACCGGTACAACAATGACAATGTGTCTCTAATCATTGCTTTGTGCACATTTTATTTGGTCGCAGGTGGAGGAGGCGCTGATGGCGCGCGACCAGGCGGCGGCGCTGGAGGTAGCATGATTTCCCTTCAAAAAGTTTACAATCAGTATCGTAACGCGAGGAAATATATATGCCGTAATGTGCACAATAAAAGGAACCACAATATATGTCTCATTGTCTTTATGGCTGCACACGCAGGTGGAGGAAGCGCTGATGGCGCGTGACCAGGCGGCGGCGCTGGAGGTGCAGGCGCGGCGCGAGCTGGGGCGTGTCCAGGACGCGCGCAGGGCGGATGGCGAGGCGCGCGCACGGGAGACCGAGGGCGCCCTCGCCAAGCTCAGGTGCGCACACCAGTAACATCTACTACAGTAGTAGCAGTAAGTATGCGTAAATAATAATACCATTGTACACTTGAAACTCGTTTGAGGTATATATCACTCCTAGAGGGCACCGGTACAGTATACAAAGCACAGAGGACTTCGAAGTACCGTGGATGGTGTGCACTGCTACTGGACGCGTGCGGGGCGGACGGCGAGGCGCGCACCGGGCACGGGAGACCAAGGGTGCACTTGCCAAGCTCAGGTGCACACACCAATCACATGTACTTCGAAGTACTTGCATATGTGTATAGTTAATATATTGTGTACACTACGCACGGCTGGCTTTTGGTGGCACCGCACAAGTAAGCCCTGTTGCTAGTTGTACTCTGAATCATCCCTAGCCCTCAAGGACACTGACCGGCGCGTGTAGGTGTGGGGGCTGTCTGGTGCTTTTCACCAGGTGGACAAATCGCCCACAGGCTTCGGCCTGACATTTTGCCCCAGCCACGGCAGTATCTGGGCTTACCAGCCTTTTAGGTTTCTTTCACTACTACTATGGCACACTTCGAAGTACAGTATAGGTGTATTACACTGCCACTGGACGCGTGCAGGACCGACGGCGAGGCACACCCACGGGAGACGGAGGTCGCCCTCACAAACCTCCGGGTGGGCGGTGCAGGTTGTACGTTGTACCGCCAGTGGTACAGTACAGTATGGCAGTCGCTTTCACCTTTAGCCTTGCTTTATGTGCCACCTTTTCGAAGTACTTCTGGCTCAGGTGCCAAGGAGGAGGCGGCGGCGGCGGTGCCGCCCTACTCAAACTGCTCCAAAGCACCTCAACTCTAAGTATCTGCACACTCACAGGGCGCGGCTCACGGTGCAGGCGGACGCAAAGGAGGGCGGAGGTGCAGGTGCCGCCTACCACCAAGTAGTCACAGTGAACTTCAACTCCACCTGAAACTTGAAGTTTTGATACTTCAGCTGCTTAGTTCAGCTGCCCAGTTCAACTGCTTACTTCAACGGCGCTCACAGAGCGCGGCTCACGGCGCAGGCGGACGCCAAGGAGGGCGGAGGTGCAGGTGCCGCCTACTCCAAGAAGTCACAGTGAACTTCAACTTCAAATGATACTTTAAGTTATGATACTTCAACTGATTATTTCAACTGTGCTCGCAGGGCGCGACTCACGGCGGAGGCGGACGCCAAGGAGGCGGCGGCAGCGGAGGTGCCACCCTACTCAACTGCTCAAAGCGAACTTGAACTTCAATTGCGGCTTGATATACTTCAACTTCTTACTTCAACTGCGCTCGCAGGGCGCGGCTCACGGCGCAGGCGGACGCCAAGGAGGCGGAGGTGCAGGACCTGCTGGCGGAGGGCGCAAGGCTGCGCGCGGACGCGGAGCGCCACCAGCGGGAGCGCGCCAGCGCCGAGGCGCTCTATGCGTCGTTGCGCGCGGCCGTGGATGCCGAGCAGGCGGGGCTCAAGGCACGTGCACACTTCCTCAAGTAGCGTGTTAGTCTGAAGTACTTGATATTGCTGGCACCTATCCGTTGCTGCCAGCACAGAGGCGCTCTACGCGTCGTTGCGCGCGGCCGTGGATGCCGAACAGGTGGGGCTCAAGGCACGTGCGCCCGCTGTCGACACTTCCGCACTCGACCCTCGATTGCCACCCACTTGGTCCCCCACAAGTCTTTTGTCTGTGCCGCAGTTGCTGGCACCGTTCAGTACTTGTGTGCTGTCAGCAAGCAGGCGCTCCATGCGTCGCTGCGCGCGGCCATGGATGCCGAGCAGGCGGGGCTCAAGGCACGTGCTAGAACCTAACCCAGCAGCCGAACTACGTCTGACACCAGGTACCTGTTGCTGCCAGCGCCGATGCACTCTACGCGTCGCTGCGCGCGGCGGTCGATGCCGAGCAGGCGGGGCTCAAGGCACGTGTGACACTGCTCACTGCGCTTGCATGGTTTGTGGCTGCAGCAGGGCCGCGGGCTGGGTTGCACTTCTGTTTGGCGCCGCAGTCGCCGGCATGGCGCGTGGACATAACCCCAACCCTAACCCTGGACCTAAATTTGAGCTTGGTACTGTTGGAGGCGCGTGCGCTGCCGCTGCGCTCGGCCGCCAACGCCGAGTAGGCGACGGCTCAACGCGCGTGCGTACGTGCCCAGTAGTGGGTGGTAGTTGCAGCAGCCAACTGCAAGTAGTTGAAGTACGTGCTACTTCAGGCACCAGGTACCTGTTGCTGCCAGCGCCGAGGCACTCTACGCGTCGCTGCACGCGGCGGTCGATGCCGAGCAGGCCTGGCTCAAGGCACGTGCGACACTGCTCAGCGCTTGCACGGCTGTGGCTGCAGCAGGGGCCGCGGGCTGGGTTTTCTTTCTGTCTGCCGCCGCGGTTGCCGGCATGAAGTACGTGCTGCATGCAGCTTTTCATGAGGTCAGCGACGCACACGGTCTACGCTCATTGCTGCGCGCGGCGGTCGACGCCGAGCAGGTGGTGCTGAAGGCGCGCGCTAAAACCCAACCTAAAAAACCTGGCACCTAAACCTGATGCTACCGTAGAAATCGGTGGATATGTCACCGAGCATTGGCCGTCGCTACCGCCAGGGCGTCCTCATGTGAAGGGGCGGGGGGGGGTGTCTTACACCACTTTCCGCTATTCTATATACTTTGAAGTATAAATATGATAATGTTAGGTGAAGCACGCGCACCTGCCTGGCATGCTCAGCACTTGGCGCCCAGCGCGCAGTGCCCCCTCAGTGCTCAGCAGCACACACCCCTGCGCACGCTGTGGCGTGTGGATACTGACCTCGTTGATCCGGTTTATGCAAGTTACAGCAAAGAGCGCGCCCCTGCCTGTCCTGCTCAGCGCTTGGCACCCACCACGTACCCCCCCCCCAGTGCTCAGCAGTGCACACCCGTGCGCGCGCGCGTGCTCACATTGCAGACTCGAGTCAATGTTGCAGGGCCCTCAACAACACAGTCAACTGCTCCCGTTGATACGGTGCACATAAGCTACAGCCATGCTAGGCCCACCCGGCGCTCAGGGCGCCGCATGGCCCGCACGGGGCGCCTGCAGCCTCGCGCCCCAAGCATAGCTGTACGGCGCTTACTGATCGAAAACGCGGCGTGCTTTCCTGTGCCGCGCAGGGACGGTTCGACGAGCTCAGCGCGCGCGTGCTAGAGGCGGACGCGTCTGCTCAGCAGCAGGAGAGGCTCCACAAGGAGGTGCGGCGCGCCGCTCGTGCTGCGCCCGCCGCTGTGGCCGCGTTTAGCGTGTATTCGTTTCCTCTCTGTGTGCGTGTGCGTGTGAACGCTGACGGCTGCTGCGCCTGGCAGCGGATGGCGCTGGCGCGCCGTGATGATGTGCAACTGCTGAGCATGTGGGCCCCCTTTGCTGCTGAGCACAGTGCCCTTTGATGCTGAGCATTGTGCCCCCTTTGCTGCTGAGCATGGTGCCCCCTTTGCCTGTTGAGCAGGCCCAGGCAGCACTGGAGGAGGCGCGACGGCAGCTGGCTTCTCAGCAGACAACGGCACGCAACAAGGTAAGCATGGCGGTGGATCGCTTGTTGTGCGCGTACGGGCATTTGGAGTTTGCAAAAGTAACACAGTAGTACCACCGGTACATAGCTTCTCACTTCTGCAGCCAGCGGCCAGCCTGAACCCCAATGGCGCACAGCCCAGCCCCTTTCACTTCATGTTGTGTTGGGGAAACAAGCGGCGCAGCTGAGCGAGGCCCTGCGCGCCTGGTACTGTAATATAATTAGGGTTGCCGGAATCATAATTTTTGGAACAAGGTCATCGGTGAAATTACGCTGCAAGTTGCGGCGGAATTTGGAAAAGATTACGATTGCGGCAATTCTAAAAATTTACACATAAAACACTTCGAAGTACTTGAAGTATATGTATGTATGTATACATGTGTATACTCCAAAGTATACTTCGATGTACTTGTTCAGTGTATGCTTCGGAGTACCATGCATGTACACCAGTGAAAAATCATATTACAATTAACCATGGGACTGCATGACACGGTGCGACAACACCGGTATCTCGTTTCCTGTTTTTGTTGTTTTTGGCGAGGCAGGAGGCGCAGCTGAGCGAGGCGCTGCGCGCGCGGTGCGCGGAGGTGGAGACCATGCGCGGCGCCCTCCGCAGCGCCGCCGACGCGGCAGAGCGACGCGACCGCGACGCCGCACGCGCCGCGCTGGAGGCGGAGGAGGCGGTCACAGAGGTTCGCGCATGCATCTGCGTGGCACATGCCAGTGGCTCCTGTCACAGAGTTTGATAAGAATTTTCGGGGTGGCTACAAGCTGGTATCATCTCCCCCCCCCCCACACACACACAAAAAAAGTTCTAAAAAGTTACTTCGCAACTGCAGTTGTAAGTTGCAAGCAGCGCAGCGCTGGAGGCGGAGGAGGCGGTCACAGAAGTGCGTGTCCGCACGTATGTGTGTGCGTGGAGCAAGCACGCGGCCACAGAGAGGTTTGACAAGCATGGCTTGTGCCATCTTGGGGGGGGCAAAGCTGCGAGCGGCGACGCTGGAGGCGGAGGAGGCGGTCACTAAGGTGCGCGCATGCGTCTGCGTGACACATGCCAGTGGCTCTCCTGTCACAGAGTTTGACAAGCATTCTCCGGGTAGCTACAAGCCGGTATCATCTCGGGTACCCCCACAAAAACAAAGAACAGTCAACTTTCAAATCGCAGTTGTAAGTTGCAAGCAGCGCAGTGCTGGAGGCAGAGGACGCGGTCACGGAGGTGCGTTTTTGCTTTCGTGCATGTCCGCACGTGGGGAGGGCGTGTGTGTCGTTCAGGCGTGCAGCCTGCCTGAGCGGTCGGCAGGCACGCATGGCAGATGCCATTTGTGTGTCGGGGGGGCAGTTGCAAGCGGTTTTTTCGACGGAGGCGGCGGTCGCCGATGTGCGCGCGTATGCATGGCATACGGCAGTGGCTGCTGTCACGCGCTACAATAGTAGTAGTTTCATAAACATGCTAGCGCCTGTTGCTGGGGCACCGCCTGGGCTGAGGTTGACGTTGCAAATGGGCATTGCTGCGCAGATGCGGCATCAGTCTGGAGCACGTGGAGAGCGAGAGCGAGGCGTACTACACAGGCTATAAGCATACTCCAGAAGTACACGTATACTTCCAGGTACATACTACTGTACTACTACATAGTACAACAGTATTATACTGAAGTGTAATGTGCGCATGTGTTCATTTATTTATAGGCTGCACTTCAGATGTACTTAACCAGTAGCAGTATGAACTTCTGAAGTACATGTACATACTACCTGTACATAGCGCGCGTATTTTGCGTCCTTGGGCTGAGCAGTTGGAAAGGCCATACTTCAAGTGTACTTCGGTATGTACTTCAACAGTATAGGTATGTACGCACATATGTACTTCTCGAAGTGTACTACAGTAGTGCATATGTAACATATGCAACATGTGCGTTTGCGTTTTTGGGCTGCGCAGGTGCGGCACCGGCTGCAGCGCGCGCAGAGCAAGCGCGAGGCGCGCTACACACAGCGTGTACGTGTACTCCATACATGTGTTCGTACATGAATAGGCTATACGCATATACTCCAGAAGTAGATGTACTTCTAGAAGTGTATACCACGTGTACTACTGTACCTAAACTAGCAGTATATATAACATGTGATTTTGTGTTTTTTGGGCCCGGGCAGATGCGGCACCAGCTGGAGCACGCGCGCGGCGAGCGAGCGCGAGGCGTGCTACAGCGCGTGTGTATAGTGCATACATGTGTTCACATGAATAGGCTATAAACCTCTATATATACCAGAAGTACATGTATGTACCACTGTACTACCGTATATAACATGTGCATTTGTGCTTTTGGGCCGCGCAGATGCGTCACCAGCTGGAGCACGCGGAGAGCGAGCGCGAGGCGGCGACGCGCGAGTGGCGCGCGCGCTGCGCGGCGGCGGA
>JAULBY010033727.1:0-15028 GCA_032358315.1 Ophiocytium majus | reverse complement strand
GCGGCGGCAGGCGGTGGCGGACGCAGAGGGCAAGGCCATGCGGGCGGCCGCGGCGGCGGAGGAGCGGCTGCGTGGCGAGCTCATCTCGGCAGAGGGGCGCGCGGCCGCCGCGGTGCGCGAGCGCGACGCCGCCAAGACCGCGCTGGCGGCGGCGGAGGCGGAGGGCAAGCGGCTGAACGCGGAGCTTGCGAGGGTCAGCGCGCAGCTGAAGGAGCTGCAGGCGTCGTCGGCGAGCGCGCTGGCGGAGCGCGGCGCGGCGCTGGAGCGCCTGGAGCGGGAGGCGGCGGCGGCGGCGACGGCGGGCAAAGAGGCCGCGGCGTGGAAGGAGCGGTGGGCGAGCGAGCGCGCCATCCGCGCCGACCTGGCGGAGCGCGTGCTGGAGCTGCAGGGCAACATCCGCGTGCTGTGCCGCGTGCGCCCGCTGACGCCTCCTGAGCTGGAAGAGATGGCGCGGCGGCCGGACCTGGGGGGGAGCGCCAGCGCGGCCGCGGAAGTCGCCACAAACGTTGTGTTTCCCGATGACGACCGCCTCGTCTTCTGGGGGCTGCCGTACCAGTTTGAGCGCGTGTTTGCGCCCGGCACGGACCAGGCGACCGTGTTCCGGGACGTGCAGCCCGTGGTTGCGTCCGCGCTGAGCGGCTACCGCGTGTGCGTGTTTGCCTACGGGCAGACGGGCTCCGGCAAGACGTACACCATGGGCCAGGTGGGCCAGACGGGCGAGGAGCGCGGCGTCAACTACAGAGCCCTGGAGGAGCTCTTCCGGCGCGCGAGGGAGGACTCTGCGGGGCGCACGTACGCCTTCACGGTGTCCATGCTGGAGGTGTACAATGAGGAAATACGGGACCTGTTTGCGCGGGGGGGCGCCGACGCCGCCGACAACCGCCACGAGGTGCGGCTGGACAAGCGCGGGCAGGTGTACGTGGAGGGGCTGGTGGAGTGCACGGTAACGACGCTGGACGAGGTGCAGCGCCTCATGGAGCTCGGCGGGCGCAACCGCACCGTCGGCAACAACAACGTCAACCTGCACTCCAGCCGCAGCCACCTGGTCCTGCAGGTGCACATTGCCATCACGCACACCGCCAGCGGCGCGGTGCAGGTGGGGAAGCTGAACCTGATTGACCTGGCGGGGTCCGAGCGCATCAAGTCCACCGCGGCGGAGGGGCAAAGGCTCAAGGAGGCGCAGAACATCAACAGGTCGCTGAGCGCGCTGGGCGATGTGATTGCGTCGCTGGGCGCGGGCAACAAGCACGTGCCTTACCGAAACTCCAAGCTCACCTTCCTGCTGCAAGACTCCCTGGGAGCGGGCTCCAAGGTGCGTGCTCCTGCTGCGCCATGAATGGTGTGCTGTACTACTGGTACCATATGCAACTACTAGTACAGTGTCTGTACTTCAAATGCTGCCTGGCAATATGTACTTCACAGCATATACTTCAAGTAGTGCCATGCATGCACTGACAGTATGGTAATACGCCAGCAGCGCGTCCGCGCGCCTCCCCGCAGCAAACCCCCATTTTCACACACACACACACCAAAATAAGCACTGCTAAGTGCTGCTTACACCACATTAGCAACACCCGCGCCTCCGGCTGCAGTGCTCTAGCGCGGGTGCGCCAGCTTATCCCTGCGCAGTATTGCTCACCCGCCCCAGCCTCTCCCCGCTGCCCTGCCGCCGTGACCACGCGCCGGCCACAGGTGATCATGTTCCTCAACGTCAGCCCTGCGCCGTACAACCAGGCAGAGAGCACCTGCTCGCTCAACTTTGCCAAGCGGTGCCGCGCGGTGCAGCTGGGGCAGGCCAAGCGCCTCACCGCCGGGGGACCGCCGGAGCGGCCGCAGCCGTCGGGGTCAGCGGCAGCAGCGGCCGCATCGGCGTCAGAGCGGAAATAGTGCTGAAATAAAATTAAACACTGCAGAAGTATCTGGCGGCACAGAATTGAGCTGCCAGCTGCTGGCTGCTGCCGCCGGTGGTGCTGTCAGTGCCTCTCACTGGTCCCGCAGTGGTGGCGAGGGCGCGGGAGTGGGGTGGCAATCGTGCGCGGCTGTGGCCCATAGGAACAGACACACAGCAAGCAGATACACACACGCAGCGCTCTGGGGTTCACACATGAGACCTTTCTTAACAATGGTATGTACTTGGTGTATGCAGCGGTGCGCTGCGTGTTCAAAAAATGTGTGCTTGGGGCTTGAAGAAGCTGCTGCTGCTTCAATGGTGGCGGTTTGCACTGCTGCTGCGGCCACTGCTGCTGCTGAGCAATTAACCTGCTGCTCTGCAGCTTCCGGCATTCAATTCCGCTGCTGCTGCTGCTGTTTCTCTAAGACCTCTCCCAGCTACAAACCGCCTGCCTGCTGGTCGGAAAGCTACCAGTGACACGCCCTGAAGACTAGCAGCAGCAGCGGCAGCGGATGCTCACGTGTGTGACAAAGTGTGCCAGCACAGCCGACAGGCGGGTGGGAACAGCCACTCGCCCGCCTCTAGCCCGCCCGCCCGCCCCAGCAGCAGCCGCTCCAGCACAGCCACCCGTTCCAAAACTGTGTAAACCTTGTGTGGCGCATGGCCTAAATGCCAAGGTGCGGCAGGCGCAAGTGGCACCTGCAGCTCACGCCACCAGCTCTGGCAGCGCTCCCTGCAGCAGCTTCTCCATCTGCGCCGAGCCCGCAGCTCCCTCATGCTGCCCAATCACCTGTGCGGAAAAGCAGGGCAGCGGCGTGTTGGCGTGTGGGTGTAGCCGGTAGCAGCCCGACAATGCTTCGAAGTATATGCCGGCAGAGTATTTAATTTAGTTGCACACACAGAGCTCATATCTGCCATAGTCTGGCACCAGCGCCAATGAGCAGTTACTGCATCCACTGGCAGTGCGAGTCTCGCCACACAGGTGAAGACTGTGGGTGCCACTTTCGAGGTGCGATGCAACATGCCCCAAGTGTTGCTGCCCTGGCGAGGCTTGCCAAGCTATATCACACACCACAGGTGCCGGTATGTGATCATGTTCGCCACCCATAATCTTACAGGCACTTGTGACACCGCCGTTTTGTGTGTGGGAGGTACTTCTTGAGATAGATGAAGTGCAGGCGTCAACTTGTGGCTGCAAGGCATGACTCTGTGGAGGACAGGTGCAGGGACTCTGACTGTCTACCTCTCATCAACTTCAATAGTCTCACAGCGACAGTGCACAACGGTTTCACCGGTCTGCAGTAACGTGATCATCACCGCAGAGCGTGCACTATACAACACACAACACAGCCCAGGTGGCTGTGACATTCGCACCTTGCCGTCAACGAATACCGCCAGCAGAGGCAGGCCATAGATGTTGTACTCGCCCACTAGCGCCTCATATACCTCTGTGTTCACTTTCACCACCTGTCAAACGCACGGCACCAAGAGAAGTCCAACAAGTCAGCGGTGGAGCATCTGCGCAGCTGGCATCAGAGCACATAAGAGTGCAGCGCACTATTGCTGTCGCGCTTTTGTCATTGCTGCTGCCGTACAGCGGTATTCACCAAATGCCTCGCAAGCGTGATCCACCCATGGCTGTCACACAACAGCAGCAGTGCAGGCAAGATCCAGCCATAGCTGGCATATTCAAGCAGCAGTGCAGGCTTGCATAGTGGCAGCAGGCGCCATGCGGTACCTTGAGCTTTCCGTCATATTTCTCAGCAGTCTTCTTCACCAGAGGCTCCACCAATTTGCACGGCCCGCACCACTGCATCAAAGCACCAGCAGTCAAGGCAGAGAAGCTGGAATCAACTAACAGCAGCGGCAAACAGAGGCAGCGCAAAAAAAAGGTGCCGGCTGTGGTGCTCTACGTACTCTGCAGCCAACGCCGCCAGCCGCAGCTATTTGAACAGCATGTGCGGTGCTCACCACGACGAGTACTGCAAGCAGGCACGGCACACAAAGCCTCACAACATGGGCACAACCACCAGCAGCATCTGCGGCAGCACCAGCAGCAGCAGCTTGAAACAGGCGGTGTGTGCATGTTTTTCTGCCAAGCTCACGTTGGCGTAGAAGTCCACCAGCACCGGCGAATCACTCTTCAGCACCACGTCCTCAAAGCTTCCGGTGGCGTCGCCCAGCTCCAGCACCTCCGCCATGCGCAGACCAGACATTGCCCGTGCTCTCCTCGCCGCACCAGCGTGTGTCAAAGGCAGGGGCCGGCTCACAAAGGCAGTAGCCACGCCAAGCAGCGTAGCCAGCAGCACCAGGAGCGCGCAGCCGCCGAGCCTCATGGTTCTAGTGCTGCCAGCAGCAGCCGTGACCACGCCTGCTTCTGCCCGTCGTGTGCGCTCCACCTCTTCTCTGCTTTACAGCGGTGATGTGGCAGGGCGTGCCTGAGCAGAAAGTGCTCAGCAGCGCCTGGGTGCCGTCAGCGCATCAGTACTGCAGTAGTGCTCAGCAGCAGGCGCTAGCCCCCCCTTTCCTGTGGGGGCACTGGCACGTCTGGCTCCGTACAGTACTGAGCAGCAGGTGTTGATTTTCGGAGCAAGCAACCAAGCTGGAAGCCGTGATGCATGCAACGTTGCGATGACTCGTAAGCATGCAGTGGAAGATCTACTTAGTGGGAGAATACACACTGGCAACATGCCAGGCAACCGTCACACCACCATTTGCCGGTGTGTAACACGCAGTGGAGCAAGAAGCGAGCACCCAAATATGACACAGAGATATTGAAACAGCAGCAGATCAAGGCAGCAGGGACACTACAAGCACTGCCATGGGGGCCACCCTGCGGCACTTGCTGTGCTTTAGATTTCGCCCATTTTTTCATGGACAACAAAAATCACGCGCACTTGCCACACACCCTCTTGCTGTGCCAGGCTGACTGAGTGCCCACTGCTGAGCAGCAAGCCATGCGCACAGCGATAGTAGCAGCAGCACGAGGCAAAGCAAGACAGCCACAGCAGGAGAAGCACTGCCCTGCACTGCCACACCAACCATGGCCACTGGCTGCCCGCCCACAAGCCCATCCCATGCGACAGTTTGCTGTGTGCGCCCCCCTCAATAACAACGACGCCTAAACATGCTACACACTGTGCCACTGCTCCCATGGCAGCGACACCATGCTCAAACCCCCAACCCTAGTGGCGGAGGCAGAACGGGGGGGGGGAGAAGGCGGGGCACACAGCGCGCCAGCTCGCACCTGCCAAGTGGCTTGACTGCTCGCAGCGTGGATGACACCCACTGCTGCAGCCACCGCCCCACCTGCCACTGGCAGTCGCCCAGCTGCCGCCGCCAGCCGCCAAACGCCGCTGCCGCTCTCCAGCCGCCGCTGCGGCCACTCGCCAGCCGCCGCTGCGGCCGCTCCCGAGTCTCCGCCGCAGCCGCAGCGCCAGGCGCGCCTGCAGCGCCTCCGCCGCTTCCCGCCGGCGCTCCCCTCTTCCAGAGACCCCCACAACAGCAGTGGCTGCTGAGCACCGATGCTGTGCCCGGCGCTCCACCGACGCCTCCCAGCTGCGCCACACCGCACCACAGCCGACGGCGGCGGCAGCGGCAGCGCCTAGACCTCCATGAGCGACTGGAACCCCTCCTCTATCTCCTCGCAGACCTTGTTGTACACCTTGTCCATGTCGGCGCGCGGCATCTTGGGGTCCACAAACTTTCCGTCCACGACCTTGCTGAGCAGGGGCTGCAGCGTGGTCTTGATGTGCGCCCACGTGATGCGCGCCTCCGGCGGCGAGTCGGCAATGACCTTCTGGGCGGCGTTGTAGAAGGTGACGATGGTCTTGAGCATGCCCAGGGACTTGTACAGCGGGCACGTGAAGTCGTAGTCGGTGAAGGCGTTCTGCTGCAGGAAGTCCTCGCGGATGATGCGCGCAATCTCCATGATGACCTTCTGGTCCTCGCTCAGGGAGTCGCGCCCCACCAGCTGCACAATCTCGCTCAGCGCGTCCTCCTGCTGCAGGATGTCGCGCACGCGGTTGCGCAGCGCCCCGTAGTCCGGGTTGTACTCGTTGAAGAAGGGCTCCAGCACGCGCATGTACTTGGTGTACGAGATGAGCCAGTTCACGGACGGGAAGTGCTTGCGCTGCGCCAGCTTCTTGTCCAGCCCCCAGAACACCTGCACGATGGACAGCGTGGCCGCCGTAACCGGGTCCGAAAAGTCGCCGCCGGGGGGCGAAACCGCGCCCACGACCGTCACCGTGCCCTCGCGCCCGGGGCTGCCCAGGCAGCTCACGCGGCCGGCGCGCTCGTAAAAGGCGGCGAGTCGTGCACCCAGGTACGCCGGGTAACCCGAGTCGGCGGGCATCTCGCCCAGACGGCCCGAGATCTCGCGCAGGGCCTCGGCCCAGCGGGAGGTGGAGTCGGCCATCATGGACACGTTCATGCCCATGTCGCGGAAGTACTCGGCCAGGGTGACGCCCGTGTAGATGGAGGCCTCGCGCGCGGCCACGGGCATGTTGGAGGTATTGGCCACGAGGCACGTGCGCTTCATGATGCCCACCTCCTTGCCGTTGACGGTCGTCGTCAGCTCTGGGAACTCCGCCAGCACCTCCGCCATCTCGTTGCCGCGCTCGCCGCACCCCACGTACACAATGGCGTCGCTGTTGGAGAACTTGGACAGCGACTGGGAGATGACCGTCTTGCCGCAGCCAAACGCGCCCGGCACGGCGCACGTGCCGCCCAGCACAGACGGGAAGATGGTGTCAATGACGCGCAGGCCCGTGGTCAGCGCGGCGTTGCCCGGGAGTTTCTCCAGCACCGGGCGCGGCTTGCGCACGGGCCAGAAGTGGGCGAGCTTGAGCTGGTGCGTCTTCCCCGTGCTGTCGTTGCGCACCTCCAGGACGGTGTCCGACACCGTGTAGCCGTCGTGGCCGTCGCCGGACTTGCCGTAGACCTTGACGACGGTGCCGTAGATGTTGGGGGGGCACATGATCTTGTGGGCGTTGACGAGCTCGTTCTCGTAGACCGTCCCAAAGATGTCGCCGCCGGTGATGGGCTGCCCCTCGCGGAAGTTGCAGGGCGTGAACTCCCACGTCTTCTCCTGGTCCAGGCAGGGAATGTCCACGCCGCGCGGCACAAACACGCTGCCCTCGCGCTTGGCGATGGCCTCCAGAGGGCGCTGGATGCCGTCAAAGATGCTGCCCATGATGCCCGGGCCCAGCTCCACCGACAGGGGTGCGCGCTTGCGCAGCACGGGGTCTCCCACGGTGAGGCCGCTGGTGTCCTCGTACACCTGTGGCGGGGTTGTTGGGGAGGGTGGGAGGGGAGTGAGCAGAGTGTGTGGAGTGCTGTGGCGAGCACAGCAGCAGCATTGGTGGTGTGGAATGGTATGGCACACTGCAGCAACCACAGATACTTGGCCGCAGCCAGCAACGCCTGCAATTGACAAAAACTATGATGCACGACACAGATGATGGTGTAGCAGCGTATGGTTCAATTTGCGCAGGCTGAAACAATTGCAGGACGGTTCAAAGTATTATTCAGCTAGGAGATGCACATCGTGATACAAACAGCGCTTCACCTGTATAGACGCGGTGTCTCCCTCTAGCCTGATGATCTCTCCCACCAGCTTCTGGTGACCCACACGCACCAGTTCGTACATGGCAGCACCGGACATCTTCTCGGCGATAACCACTGATCCGCGCAACAGCAGCAGCGTGAGCACACAGCAGCAACGCAGGGCAGCCCTAGGGTGAGAAGCGGACTGCAGCAGCACATCACTTTGACAAGACCTAGCCTACAGAGCCGGAAATCATGGGCAATGATGGCCGCAAACGCAATGCGGACAGCAATGCAGCGACGTGAAGGGGTTGACATTGCAAGAAGCACCAGCTGCCGCGATGCATGCTGATACGGAGTCAGCAGGGCGCATCCAGCAGGCCACCGTGCAGCTGCTTGCAAGATGAGCCCTTCGCAGTGCGAAGGTGCGCGTGCCCTGGCTGTAGCCTAAACATGATGCGGCTGCTAGGTATACCAACACACAGCACGGCGCAGCAGCAAATGAAGCATTGGAACTGCAGCCCAGCGGGCACGCTGCCACCATGCTGCACAGCGCCGGTGCGCACGGTGGTTGCAACGCAGCTTTTGGGTGCGTGCTGCTGCTGGCAGCCCGCTGGAAATGCAGGTTCGTTGGCATCTTCGCACTCACGGGGACCGCTGACTCGAAGGACAAAACCATAGTCGCCCTCCTTGATGCCATCATCCACGATAAAGGTGGTCATGGCCGCAGCAGCAGCTCCTGTCCCGCCTGCGGTGCTGCCCGCCTCTCCCCTTCTTTCAGCGTCTGCTCCAGGCCCCGTCAACTGTTGGGGGGAAGGCAGGGAGGGGCCCCTGAGGGCCCCGCCCCGGGGAGCGCAAACACATCCAAAACACCCGGCATGCGTCAGCTTGAGGGCCACACGCAGATGCCTAAACGAGAAGAAGTAGGTGGGAGCACGGCAAACAGGCGGCCGGGGCACCGCAGGAGCACTTCCCGTCCGGGGCAGCCGTGCTTGAGAGAGAGCCGTGCCAAACGACTTGATCAAAAACATTTTGAGAGTCTGTGAGTACACACCGTTGGCGGCAGCTGCTGGGGGCTGACTGTGCTGCGTGGCGGGAGTGGCAACATGGGGAGAAGCCGCAGGAGATTGCTGGCCTCGCTGACAGCACTGCTGCACGCAGGGCTGCCAGCTCAGGCATTTGCACCAAGATGTGCAACATGCGGCTACCGAAGGCTGTCACCGCTGCACATGGCTGCGTTGCAGCCTGGCGACAAGTTTACTGCAGCAACGCTGACTGACGGCATGAAATACGTGCAGCTTGGCAGCAGCGACCTGGTGGTCAGCGAGGTGTGCCTGGGCACAATGACTTTTGGGGCGCAAAACACAGACGAGGTACAACGCTAGCGTCCTCGCAATAGGTTTGCCGGACCTTGTGGGCATTTTTTTTTCATGAGAGTGGGCAGAAAAATAAAATTGAAGAACTTCAAAAATGGCTGCTGCAACCTCAACAGTCAGCTGCAGCACCAGTAAGTTCCCTTGTGCATGAACACTGTGGTATAGTGTACACACACCCGGTCCTGGTGCACAATGTTGCGGCTAGGCTGGGTGTCATGTCTTGCACAAGTGTGTGCTGGAGCACACGCACAACTTCCCTCAAGCCGGTACGAAGTCGCTGACGAACTTCAACTCTGACGTCTGCACACCCCCAGGAGGCCATGGAGCAGCTGAACGTGGCCTTTGACGAGTTCGGCGTCAACTTCATAGACACCGCGGAGAGCTACCCCGTGCCGCCACGCGCTGAAACTCAGGGGCGCACCGACAAGGCCATCGCCAAGTGGCTCAAGGGTCGAAAGCGGGAGGACGTGGTGCTGGCGACCAAGGTGTCGGGCCGCAACGACAGCAACACCTACCTGCGAAAGAGCGGCAAGCCGCCGCGCGTGACCGCCGCTGACATTGAGGAGAGCGTTGACGGCTCCCTGCAGCGGCTGGGCACGGACTACATTGACCTGCTGCAGGTGCACTGGCCCGACCGCTATGTGCCCCTCTTTGGGGACGAGTCATACACGTACGCCAAGGAGCGGGAAGACGATGTGCCCATGGAGGAGCAGCTGCGGGGGCTGGAGAACGTGATCAAGTCAGGCAAAGTCCGCCATATAGGGCTGAGCAACGAGACGCCGTATGGGGTGGCCACTTTTGTGCAGCTCGCGGAGCGCTTGGGGCTCCCACGCGTGTGCTCGGTCCAAAACTCATACTCACTTTTGGTGAGAGGAGATTTTGAGCTGGGGGGCATGGTGGAGATGTGCGCGCCGCACCACTCCAACGTGGGGCTGCTGGCGTACTCGCCACTGGCTGGGGGGGTCTTGACCGGAAAGTACCAGGTGAGAATGAGGGCCTGGCACGCAGGGGCACAACAGCAGTACTAACTTGAGGTGATGGTGAGCACATGTGATGCAATGCTCCCAACGACCTGTGCATGTGGGTGTGTGTGTGTGTGTGGTATGCCACAGCGGTGGTTGTTGTAAAGTTGCTGTCAGGGTGCACATGATGAGTTGCAGGCTACAACCCACGTGTAGGTCTGCCACTGTGACATGCACAGCTGGCACAAGGTCATGAATCTGGCATGTCAAGCCCCACAGTCTTGTATTAGGTTCCTGCAGGAGTATGATTAGTGGCTACTATGAGGCGGCACTGGCATGCAGCACGCCATGTTGAACGCACTGGTGATTGAAGTCTGCAACCCGCCCCGCTGTGCAAATTTGGCGCAGTGCCATGGATACCAGACCCGCCGAGTCACCGCACATGCATGGAACCACTGTCATGGCACCCCAAGCTCAGCTGCCTGCCCACTTCCCCATTGCTCTGCCTTTTTTCGCCCCGAAAAGGATCCCGACAAGGATACTTCGAAGTCAAGACTAATGTTTTTCAAGGGGTACATGCAGCGCTACAGGAACTCCCTGAGCGAAGCGGCCGTGAAGGCGTACACACAGGTGGCAGAGGAGGTGGGGCTCTCGCCCACGCAGCTGGCGCTGGCGTTCTGCTACACGCGTCCGTTTGTGACGTCCACAATCGTTGGCGCCACCAGCGCGGAGCAGCTGCGGGAGAACATAATGGCGGTGAACTGCCCAATCACACAGCAGGCGCAGGAGCTCATCCGTGAGGTATACCACAAGTACCCGGACCCAACCAAGGCCCCCCGCTCTTCGTTATGAACACATGTAGGCGTCGCCTTTCACACATGTAGCGCGCTAGTGCGTGCGGGCGTCGCGGTGAAATACACACACCACAAACACATGGTATCTGCTCAGCAGTAAGCTTGTCCTGGCACATGTGCCTGTTGCTCGGTTTGTCCCTGCTGCCGCTATGTTTGGCCTCCGATGTCGCTCAGTAGATGTGAGCCGCAGACTGTGCGTCGCACGTGCCCTTTGTATCGACCCCTTTGGTCTCCCGCCCTGGGCCCTGAAAGTCCCTTTGGTGCTGTGGTGTGTGACATGCGCATGCCATTTTTTTGCCACCTGTAGCGTGCCACATGCGGCAGCCTGAGCGCCTCTCTGTGTTGCACTCTGTAAGAGTTTCGCGTGTAATCGGCTGGCTGCTGTGCAAACAAGCCCAACCATCTTTTTGTAAATCTGGCAGCGTGTTAAGTGCGTTATTAATGCAGTTGACACACACTGCATGGCATGGTATAGGAGACACCTTCAGGCTCATGGTGCAGCAGGGTGTCAGGTGTGTTGTTCATGCTATTGTATCTTGCTGCTGCCATGCGGATGTGCGAGAGGTTGCCTTTGAGCACGCGTGTGCTGCTTGAATGACCCTGCTGTCCTGTTGTTATGCTACCTACTTGCCGTGTGAAATGATACGTACTTTGAAGTGTACACAGTGTGTACTTTTGTTTCAAAAACTCCGCGTAGGGTGTAACAGCAGTTTGTGCTGCCTTCTGCTGAGCACGCGAGCAGCGGCGCCGGGCATTTTGCACCCCCTTGCACTGTGCACCAGAGACTCCTCGGCATTGGTCTGCTCCACAACTAGTAGGCACTGCAGAAGGTGCTGTATTTATGACTGATCTAGAGCCAGGCGCTCTCTGTCAGGGGGAGCGCCAGACAATGGATGCTCCATCTTCAAGTACAATACAAGCACTTGCGCACAATCATCAAGTCGGCCCGTTGCATTTTCAACAAGTAGTACGGTTGTCACTAGCAGGCTGGTGCGTGGAGAAGGCAAGCAGCCATGGGCAAGTTCTGCGCGAAACAAAGGTCCAGCCAGCATCAAGGCACATCCGTTTGAGCACACACAGTGCACGCGCCTGCAGCAACACTGCCAAAGCCTTGTGTGTTTCATTTGCACATGCCAGGTACTTGCACGCGCCGCGCCACCGCACCAAACAGCCGCCGCCACTCACGGCGACGGCTGCCACTGCGCCAGCACCTGCGCAATGCACAGCGCATCTGCGCACAGGTTCAGCATGCGCGCATCCTCCATCAGCGCAGCGCCTGCCTCGCCCTCGCCCCCTGTGCTTATGCGCCGCCTGGGCGCGGAAGCAGACCTAGCGGCCAGGCTCACAGCCGCCTCCACAGCCGCCAGTGACGGTGCCACTGGTGCCACCTCCCGCAGCTCCTCACAGTCCGCATGGGCAGACGCGGCGCGCAGCCGCCGCCACAGCGCCTCCAGGAGACCTGAGTCCGAAGGCGCCACAAAGGCAGGCACCAGGTCGAGAAGCTCGCTCAGCGGGCCCCCCTTGCCGTGGCCGCCGCCGCGGCACCGCACCAGCGCCCTGTGTATGGCGGCGCGCAGTGTTTTGGCTGTGCTGGAGGCGTCAGCCACTGGCGCCAGCGCTTGCTCGGCCCACGCCGGGCGGTGCGGCCGTGGCGCCAGTGCAGTTGCGGCGGCATGTGGCGGCGCTGCAGTGGCCGTGGCGCTGGAAGCGAGCCACGAGCGCCACGCCGCCGCGGTGAACAGGCGTGTCTGCACGCCCGCAGCGTCACCCTCCACGGCGCAGCGCAGCAGCGCAAACCCAGGCAGCGCGTATGGGCCCGTTGGTGGGTCTGGCGGGCGGGCGTGCGTGAGCGACATGTCGTGTGTGAGGGGTGTGTCACCTTGCGGCAGCCCTGCCCACACCGTCGGTGACACCGCGCCGCGGAATGGGCCCACCACCAGCTGCCGCAGCTGCGCCTGCAGCGGCGGCTCAGCAGAGGCGTCGCCGTCGCCAGCAGCAGACATGTCTGCGGCCTCCACAGAGCGGATGACGGTCTCAAGAGGCGCTGCCTCGCCGCCGCCGGCCAGCAGGACCTCTCGCGCGCCGCCATCAGCGGCACCGGCGGCTCGCCACGCCAGCAGCGCCCGCAGCAGACGAAGCAGCTCCTCACCACGGCACGCCCACCGCCAGCGCATGCCATTGGCCATGGCGGAGGGGTGCCGCGCCTTGCGGGCGGCGGTGGTGGGTGTGTCCGTCACAAAAGCCGCGGCGCCGGCGATGACGAGCACGCGCAGCGCCGGGGGGCGCAGCGCGGCCGCCAGGGCCGCCCACTGGTGCGTGCACAGCATGGGGGCGGAGCTCTGGCGCCGTAGACCCGCCACGCCGCAGCCGAGGTCCAGCACGAACAGTGCTGCGGCGTCGGCGATGGTGTGCAGGTGCCAGCGCGCCGCGCACGAGCCGCTGCCGCACTCCTGCCCGCACTCCTCTCCGGGACTTGAGCCGGCGCCGCCACAGCAGCGGTACGCCACATCCTCTGCGGAGTCGGGCGGCGCACACTCTGGCGCCCACAGCTGCGCCTGGTACTCGTCAAACGTCTCTGACAGGAGGCGCTGCAGCGTCCGCCGCCCATAGGCGCTGAGCCCCGCCCCCGCATCCTCCACACCGCCAGAGGCGTCGCAGCAGCAGCCGCCAGCGGCGTCGGCCGCGCCCCTTGCCATGAGGTGACTGCCTCTGCTGAGCAGGGCCCTGGCCGGCGGCAGGCTCCACTGGTGCCGGTACGCATCGCGCAGACACTCCAGCGCGCGCGTTTCCCACTCCCGCCGCGCCGCGCCGTCTTCGCCGCACGCTTCCGCTGCCGCCAGCAGCGGCGCCGCCTCCGTGCACGCAGCGCTAAGCCGCACTGTGCCGCCCAGGTGGACTGCAAAGTCGGCCTGGGGCCACGAGCGCCCGAAGGCCAGCGACAGCGCCTCGAAACTGTCCGCATCACCACCGGGCGCGCCTATGCCGCTCACTAGCAGCAGCCGCAGGTCCAGCGCAGCCTCCTCCTGCAGGACCGCGGCAACGGCGGCGGCGCCGCCGGGCGTGCCCGCGGCCGCCGCTGCTGCAGCAGACTCCGCTGCACGCATGGCGCGCGGCACTGTGAGACCCAGCCAGAGGGGCAGCGTGGTGAAACAGCCGGTGCGCGCTGCTGCGTGCGCAACGCCTTCCAGAGCCACGCTGTAGGGCGTGTGCGGCGCCAGAGTTGAGAAGTAGAAGGCGTGCGGCTTGCGCGGTGCCAGGACCGCTGCGACGCGGTGCTGGGCGCCGCTGACGCCGTCTGTTGCCACGCACGCCACCGGCGCAGCACAGTCCACCTCCACCAGCACCACCGCGGCGCTCTGGGACACACGGCCAATCACAGGCCCCAGCAGCACCCGCGCCTGCACCGTAAACGGTTGTGGCCAGGATGGGTATGCTGCTGGCTTGACTCCCTGTGGATTCGCCGCCGCCGCATCGGGCCCACCTTCCCTAGTCAGCCAGCCGGGGCTGGCCCCAATGTCGAGGGTCAGCTCCATGTAGGAGCGCGAAGGTGCGGCGGCAAGTACGGCCGAGCCGTCCAGAGCATCGGCAGCGTCAGCCGCAGCGGCGCCCGCCTGCTTCGCCACGCGGTAGGCGAAGGCTGCGCCGTCGGCGATGCCGGACGTTCGCCAGCGCCACGCTGGAGGCGCGGTTATGGCGCCAGTGACGAGTTGGGTGATGGTGACTCGTGGGGAGTGCACCACGTCATGCGTGATGTCAACCGCGCAGCCCGTGCCAATGCCGCTGGCGCCGCCGCCGCACACCAGCACCACCTCGCGCCACTGCTCTGCCGCTTTCCACCGCGCCAGCAGCTCCAAAAGGCGCGTTCGCTCCTGCACCCGCACCGCAGTCAGCGCCGCCGCAGCCTCCCCGTTCCTCCGCTCGCCAAGCCCCGTCTCCGGCAGCGCAGGCACGGCGGTGCACCAGGGGTCCACAGTGCGCGCGCCCGCGCCCGCGCCATACCCTCCTGCGATGGGCACGGCGCACGCCACCACCAGCAGCCTCAGGTCGCCTCCGCCATCATGGCGCGCGAGCTCGTGCGCCAGCGCCTCCCACCCCTGAGGGGAGATGCAGGGCGCGCCGCCGGGAGCGCCCTCGCGCAGCACCGCCCCATCCCACCTCACACGCGGCCACAGCGTGTCCAGCATCACCAGCGCCACCGCGGGGTGCACGCGCGCCACCGCCACCCCCCCGCTGCCGACGCCGCCTGCGGGGGGAGCGGGCACTTGCGCGTCGCGGGCGGCCTCCAGTGCGGCCTCTGCGTCTCTGCGCGCCCTCCGGATGGCATCCAGCCGCTCCGTGAGTGCCGCAGCACCCGCGTCGCCCAGCTCCTCGCCACTGGCGCGGATGCGCGCCGCCGCC
>JAULBY010033716.1:0-15031 GCA_032358315.1 Ophiocytium majus | reverse complement strand
CTGCAGTGCGGCGGCGGCGCGCAGTACCCGCTGCCGCGCGATGGGTGCGCCCCCGGCGGCGGCGGCAGCGCCAGCCGCACCACGGTGGCGGTTCTTGACGCCCTGCTCGCACAGCGTGGCGCCATGGGGCAAGGGTTCCCTGGCATCGCCTCATGGCTGTCCAACACCACGGCGCAGCTGTTTTGCGGCGGCGACGGCGGTGGTGGTGGTGGTGTGGAGTTTGAGTTCTCGCGCGTGTATTATGGGGATGACGGGTCGCCTGCGGATGTGGGGTTTGGGGCATCTTCGAGCCTGGCGGCGGCGGCGGCGGTGGTGCTGCTGCGGGGGGATGGGGCGCAGGGCGCGAGCGAGTACCCGCCCATCAGCCACGCCGTCATGTTTGGCATTATGGTGAGGGCGTAACTGTAGCATATATGGTATCGATGTACTTCAAAGAATATACCGGGTACTACTGCAGCATGTTGTGTACTTGAAGTATGGCATAGGTGAGGGTATAGATCTACTGCACTTGTACCGGAGTACTTGAAAGTATACATGTACTACTTGACAAGTGTCTTCTTACTACCCTTCAGCCACGCCATCAGGTTCGGCATTATGGTGAGAGCATGACAATAGCATATTCTCAAGCCCTAGCGTGCCGACGGCTCAGGCCTGCCCACTAGCAGCAGTTGTTGCTCTTGGTTGTCCAGACAAGTTTGTGCGTCCGTGTGCGTATGCTGCCGGGCATGACCATGGCCACAAGCATGCTGGCATGCATGGCATGGGCTCTCGCACGCCCACAAATGCGAATAGCTACTTCTCAAGAAGTACAACTACCACAGCACAATACAAGTACTATGTGTAGCACATGATAGGGTATCCTTGTACCGAACTTCTACGTACACGGTACTTAGAGGTATACTACAGTAGTATTTACTTCAGAAGTTTTACTACTAAGGTACCAATCAGTCCCGTCATCATGGTTGGCAGACATGGTGGGAGCAACGGCAGCGGTGTAGGTCTTTGTGGCTTACTTGCTGTCACCCATGTGGCCGTTCCAGGTGGCTGGGTGGCACAGGTGGCAGGGTGGCACAAGCTGTGCGGTCCGTGGCGCGTTTTCGTACAACGTTTGGCATAATGTTGGTGGTGACACAGTCTGTGGGGTTAGTTCATGCAGTGCAGGAGCGCCACAGGCGGCTGGTGAAATACTTGAAGAAGTAGGATTCGCTTGCTGTATTGGCCTGGCCTTGGCGTGTCCGAGCACTTTAAACTGCTGTGCTGGCCTGGCCTTGGTGTATCCGAGCACTTTCAAGTACATCAAAGCAACAGTATCTTGCTTACCACACGATGTCCTGGTGCCCACCTGGCTGCACTGCAACCAGCCACACTGACTGCATGCGCGCCAACAACCCTGCAGCCGCAGGCTTTGCTAACCAGCGCTTCCATGCGCGCTGCCGCCGCCGCCCCGGCGGATGCACAGGTGTGCGAGCTGGTGTTTGCCTTTGCGGTGGGGGTCTCCTGCTTTGTCCTTTCCCTGCAGCTCGTCCGAAAAATGCGCGAGGACAGGCCCGCCGCCCCCCCCGGCAGCAGCAGCCCCAAGCGCCGCGGCCGCTACATGCCCATCAACCGCCACCCCAGCCCCGACCCGCCGCAACCGCAACCGCAGTTTCAACAACCCCAACTTCAACTTCAACAGTCGCCGCCGCCCCTCCAGCGGCCGCCGCCGCCGCCGCACCCGCTCGCCACCCCTGTCGGCGAAAATGCGGGTGCAGCGCGCACGTTTGCAAGGGATGCTGCTCCGCCACCGCCGCAGCCGGCGGGCGGTTACATGGAGGCTGGGGAGGACGGTTTCATTGGCGGTGGTGGTGGCGCGCGCGGGTATGCGGATTCTGGGGAGTATGACTTTGAGAGGGTACGTGAGGGGTCCGGGGGGCAGTCGTACTATGAGACGCTGGGCGGCCAACCAGATGGGGAGTCAAGTGATGAGGAAGAGGGGGGCGTGGTGTCGGCGCTTGTGTCCACTGTCAAGTCGTATCTTCGCTTTTGGGACTGAGGGGGGGCTGTTGGCGCTGTGGTGGGGGGCCTTCGCTTATGGGACTCAGCAGGGGCTGTTGGCGCTGCGGGGGGGGTGTGCTGGGTGGCAGGCATGCTTGCTGGGGCACAGTGTTGGTGTCGGTGGGTCATGGCGCAGTGTGGGACGCATGTGGCCTATCCGCAGCAGCACCCTTTAGCAGAGCAGTGGCACCAGTACCAGCAGCATTGATTGCAGCAGCAGCAGCGGCAGTGGCCATATTCACCCTCAGTAGTGGTGTGGATATGCGGTTGCGCGGCCGCCAGTGGTGGTGGTGGTGATGGCATTGCACAGACCAGAATGGTTCCCTCTCGCTGAGTGTGTGTGGGGGGGGGCACACACCCATGTATTGAGTGGCTGAGTGTAGCGGCAGACAGCTGCCACTGCGAGGGCACCAGGTGGCAGGGCATTTTGTGGCGGCGGCGGTAGCGATTGTGCTAGTGGCGTAATGCTGCCACTTCACTGCGCGCATGCCGCGTGTAAATCGTGTGTTAGACAAAGCCCCGCATGCATGTGCGCCTGCACCGCGGTGCGCACGCCATGCAGTAAAATACATGTGCATCTTCAGACACTGGGTGGCGATTTTCCAAGTGCAGACAGATCTGTTCATGTGCCTGTGCTGCCTCCTGCCATGTAGTCACTAGCACAGTGTGCGACGCCAAAACCTGCACGCGCGGCAGCCGCCAGTCCTGGTTGCATGTACTTCTGAAGTACCATAGTATATGTCAGCGGCATGTTTTTACTGTGGCCTTGTGATTAGGCCGGCCATGGCGATAGATGCGGGCTTGGTTCCCACCGCCTGGTACACATGATCATGATACATTTAGGAGCGTGTGTACGGCGAGAGCGGGCGACCATCAACCCCCCCCCCCCCGTCTTGCGGCAAAAGTCACGCAATGTGCCCAAGTATGATCAAAGCTGGCTACACCGCACTTGACACACGCCATGTAACAGCTGCGATCCAGTCATGATGCTTATTCCAGGATGAGCAGGAAGTGACAGTGTTTTGATTGAGACAGCGGACTCTGTGCGCAGTTGCCTCTGCGTCCAACGCTGGTATGCGCTTTCCTTACTAGGCCACTCTCGACCAGCTTGATGGTCAGGGTGGTGTGACACAGAGCTGCTGAGCATAAAATGATGGTATACCAACGGCGGTTACCCGCCAGGTGTACCAAGTCCTCACCAATGCGCAGCCGGAAGTGGTTACAAATGCACAACTGAGCACTGCCGCTGCACACAATGCACAGCAAGGAAGCATCCGCAGCCAGTGCATGGAAAGGCGCGCATGCACGTGTCCCAGCAAAGTATACATTGTCACACATTGGTGAAGGTGCGGGCGCGTGGGGAAAGGAACCCCCTACTGGTAGCTTGGAACAGCCAGCCCCCAAGTGTGAAACAGCAAGTCAACCAATGATTTCCATGTGTGCGTACAGCCTTGACCGCAGCCGTAAATCCAGCGCAGACTATATGCTTCTGAAGCAGTGCAGTCCAGGGGGACGGCACAAGTGCCGGGCCTCACAGGGCTGCCGCCGCCGCCGCCACGCCGCTATATACACAAGCCGCCACCCAGCGCATCCCGCAACCGTTGGCTGGAGCATCCCCCACAACCGCACGCGCTCACAAGGCCACCACCCTCCCGCCTCGCCACGTGTCATCCTCACCGCACTGCCAACCAGCTCCATGCACCTCCAACGCTCCCTTCGACCATAGCAAGCGCACGGCCAACGCCATTGCACCGTGCTGGCGCCTGTCTCTAACCACCGCAGCACATGCCCCCCAGCCCCCTCTGGGCACGGCTGCATGGAGAGGCGGCTCCATCTCATGCTGCTGCTAACTGTATGGTCCTGCGCTGACGCACGCCCTCACCGCCGCGCCAGCTGTACTTGAACTTGGTGGGATGTCGAAGTTACACCAGCTGTGCTTGGAGTTTGAGGAATGTTGAAGTTATGCCAGCTGTACTTGAAGTGGTGGGATGTTGAAGTTGGCTGACTGCCCGCCTCCTCTCCGTCCCCGCGCTTCAACCGCTCCGCACCGTCACCCCAGCCGCTGGCGCTTTGCATCCGCGCTCGTGCGCGCGAGCCTCTCGGACGCATCGCACGCCGCCGCCAGCTCCGCAGGGTCCAGCTGCGACAGGTCATCGCCAGCCGCGCCAGACGCCGCCGTGTACTGAAACGGCATGGGCTCGCACGCCGCCACCGCCGCCACCACCACGCCGCCAACGGCCGCAGCCGCCACACAGGCCACCTGCTGCTGCTGCACCGCTGCTGCGGCGGCGGCAGCAGGAGCGGCATGCCTGGTGGCGGCTCCATAGGGCCCCACGGGTGCCGCGCTCGCTGCCGTCGTGGCGCGTGCGGCGGCGGCGCCGGCAGTGTTGTAGGGGCTGAGAATGGGGACGGGGGTGGGCACGCGCTGCTGCGGCTGCTGGGCGTGTGCCTGCTGCGGGTTGGGCTGCAGCTGCCGCGGCGGCTGGTACGGGCGCTGCTGCACGTGGTACTGCTGCTGAGCAGGGGGCGGCTGCTGCGGCGGCGCCTGCGCTGCTGGTGTGTGTGCAGCGTGCGCGGACGGCGGCACCGGCGTCTGCTGCTGGTACGGCTGCTGCTGCGCCGCGTTCTGCTGCGCCACCTGCTGCTGCAGGTGCTTCTGCTGGTACTGCTGCTGCGCCAGCTGCTGCGCCAGGTGGCGCTTCTGCCGCTCCTCCTGCGCCTGCTGTGCCTGCTGCTGCAGGTTCTCCACACCCGCTGCTGCCACAGCCGCCACACCCCCCTCCACTCCCCCCCCCCCGCCGCCGCCGCCGCCGCCGTCATAGCCGCCACTGCGCGGCGCAGGCATCGCCATGCTGTGGCCGCTGCTGCCACCGCCGCTGCGTGCTGCCGGCGTGACCATGGGCACTGAGCCGCCTCCACCGCCGTTGCTGCCACCACCGCCCCTGCTGCCGCCGCCGCCGCTGCTGCCACCCCTGTTGGGCTGCGGCGTCGCGGCGGGCGGCGGTGCGGTGCTGGTGGCGGTGGGGCGCGGTGCCTTAGGCACGTTTTTGTTGTCTCGCAACTTGTTGCCGAGGCTGTTGCCGAACAGGCGCAGAGCTCGCTTGAGGCCGTCGGACGCGGCCGACTTTTTTGCCGTGTCTATGGCGTCGTACCTGCTCGTCAGCGGCGACATTGCCATGTCAGGTGAGATTATGTGGTTCTAGAGGCGACATTTTCATGGCAGGTGAGATAGCGTGTTGCGCCACAATGTGGCCAACTTGCACCAATCACTGTTGCTGGCGCTTACCTGAAGGCGTCTATTGGCAAGTGGTACAGGTGGCTGCATGTGCTGCTGTGAACCGGCCGGTGGCCTGACAACGCCATGCTGCCACCGCTGTTGCGTGCGAATGAGTCACCGGTGGCTGCAGCCACCAAGTGGTGGTCGAGGTTGCATCTGTATGCGCACCTTTGCCTGGATATGGCCTTGCCGCAGCCAATGTCCTCATGGTATGTGCCGCACGGCAGTTCCACCCGCACCTGCGCAGTGTACGCCGTTTCGTACTTGTGGTCGACTAATGTCTGCAGCAGCCGAGGGGAGGGGGGGGCAGCACAGCCGGTTCAAGGGTGTGCTGGAAAATGCACCAACCAGTGGCAGTATAGCGTGGCGCTCTGCTTGTGCTGGAAAATGCACCAACCAGTGGCAGTATAGCGTGGCGCACAAGCAGAGCACGCTTTGCAACGGCACAGCCAGCTGTGGCTGCACTGCCAGCAGGCAGTAAGTGTGTGTCAGCTGGCAACACCCACACACGTGCACTGCAACGGCTGCGGCGTGCACGGGCTGGCTTTGGACAGCACCAGGCAGCCTGCAAACCCTGCCATCGGAAAGCAGTGCCAGCCCTGCAGCACAGCAGCAGGCGTGGTGCAGGTGGTCTTGCCAGCGCTCACCTCGTAATCTTTCTCCATGCGCACCACAGTGCTCGACCAGCCATCGTGGCCGAAGATGGTGTTAGCCAGCTCCACTGTGGTCTCGATGGGCAGGTATGTGAGCTTCTGCCCCCCAGGACCCGACCTCTGAGCCAGGTACTCTTTGGGCACAGCCTGCGCCAGCATGGCACACCTCCTCGCCTGCTCCTGCTCCCTGGCCTCCCCGCGCGAGCCTCCGCCATCGCCCCTGCAGCCATCCCCCTCAAGCCTCACCGCCAGCTCTGACATCTGCCAGTTGGCCATTTTGGCTGCTGGGAAGGGCGTTGTCAAGCTAAGTGGGGCGGCGATGGGGTGGCTGAGACAGCCCGCAGGCAGCAGGCGAGGCGTGCATGGCCGTGCACTGGCAGTCGGACCCGCGCCCCACACGCAGCAGCCGCCCCAGCACACACAGTGCCACACACACCGTGTCAGAGCGTTTTGCGCGGGAAATGTTTTTCAGAAGTGTGCAAGCGGCTGCTGAGCAGGTCAACCCGTGCTGCAGCACATCATGATGCAGCAGGTGTTTTAAATTTGTGCCAAGATCACACTGTGCCAGTGGAGAGGCACCGCCTTACGGCAGCGCGCCGTGCCACAGCAGAGCGGGCATCCCAGCTTTGGCATCCGGTGCACATTTGTCCGCCACTTGGAACCGGAGACGCTCAGCAGCCTGGCAGCAACAAAGACCTGCTGCAGATCCAAGGTCCACTTTCCGCAGGTGGCTTGTCCCCGTCACCAGCGACGGATGGCGGCCATGTCTGGGCAGCTGCATCAGCAGCGCCTCAAAGTGCAGCAGCTGTGCGTGCAGGTATTACACAAGCCCCCTCTAAAAGCTGAGGTCCTCACCAGGGAGTACTTCCGCTTCATGCAGCTGAAGGTGAGCGAGGTGCAGATTCACCTTTCGTTGGTGCACGAGCGGTGCGATGCATGCCTGAGACGGGGGGGTCACCTGCAGAGCTGCGAAGCGGCAGGTCAGTGAAGCTGGCTAGAGTCGGCCGGTCTGCCCCCACCCCGGGACGCTGGCAGACCAGGCCAGGCGTTGCGGACCACGCACGAGCAAAGTTCAACATCACGCGTGTGCCATGTGTCAACTTGAAGTTGGAAAGTGACAGGCTGAGCAGACTAGGGCTTGAGCGCTCATAAACCGGCATGTGTGCGTTCACTCCCGCTCAAGCTAGTCCCGCGCACACTTTACACATGCAGGCCGACCAGGCCTGGCCTAATCAGGTACACTGTGGGTGGCTGAACACAGTGTCTTGCTTCATGGACACACACCGGTGCAAGGGTTGTTGCCGCCTCATTCTCACATGCCACATCCCCCCAGCACTATCTGATCTACTCACTCTAGGCCTTGGCGAATCACTGACAGTACCAGCATTCCACCCCTGTTCCCCTGCTCTGTGCACACGAAACGGTGTCTGCAGGTTGAGCACGACATGCTGGTGCCAGGCCAGGACCTTGCTCCGTCTGCACAGATCGATGCGGTGTGGCACACCCACATACTGGACACTCAGGTATGGCTCGTGCAAACAGTACCACACCATCACATGCAACATGTCTGTACTGATGTCCGCACATGGTACACAGGCGCATGTAATGAGTTGTGGCAAGTTCAACCTCCTACTCAGTAGTAAAACTTCAAGAAGTATTTCGGAAGAAAGTATGATCATTTCTGTGGCAGTCTGTATTAGCACTTGTGTCTGGGCGAGCTGAGGTCTGCCTATTGCATGTGTGCACTTTAGCCTCCAGCTTTCATAGCTGATACCGAGTTATCCACGTCAACAACGTGTACTTCTAAAAGTAGTCGTCGATGCAGCTCCTTAGGCAGGCGTTTACGGACTTCTGCCATGGGCGCGGCTTGACTGCAATAGGTACTGCATACTGTGCAATCCAGTGTTGGCAAAGCCGCCGCACATGGTCACCTACATTACATTGCGTCCTTGTCAGAAACTCCGTTTGCTGCTTGTATTCGATGGCAAGCACTCATGCTTGGGGCAATGAGGTACATTCGGCATTTATAAATATGAGCGTACCACCACTAGTTGACACCAGCAAAGTGCATGGCATCAACACCAGCTCTACTAACCTTATGTGCTCACTCTGTGCACCACCGCATTTGCAGGCATACGAGGCTTTCGGGAAGGCGCTGCTCCCGGATGGCCGCCGCATCCACCACAACCCGGTGCTGCAGGAGCAGCCGCGCTTTGGCCCCCGGCTCGCTGCCACCCTCAACTTGTACCAGCTTATGTAGTGGGCGGACCAAGAGAGTGACATCAGGCTCGTCAGTGTCGCCGATATCGTGGCGGCATACCCTGAAGACATCCCAGCCGAGCTTGTGGGTGGCTCGGGTGGTGCTGACTCTGCGCCTGAGGCGGGGCTGGGGGGTGCTGCGGCCGACGACACTACGGAGGTGCTGCTGTTTGTGCACCGAGAGCAGACGCTCGGCGAGCTGCGAGATGCGGCAATTGCTGCCGTGTGCAACTTCATCGAAGGCGACGAGGCTTCGGACCCCCTGCCAAGCGCACACCGCAGCCTGCTGCTGGCGTTCCCCGCGATGCACTGCGGTTCTCAAGCCTGGTCGTGGGCAACATGGCATCGTGGGGCGCGGAGCACGCGCGGCTGACACTGCTCACGTTTCAGCAGCTCTGCGACGGCGATGGCGCATGTGATGCTGTCAATCCTCTTGTGTTCGGATTTCCTGGGCGTCACCTGGTGAGTAATGCCTGAATAAAACAGCCAGCTGTTCACGTTTCAGCAGGTCCGCGGCGGCGATGGCGCGTGTGCCGCCATTCAGCCTGTTGTGTTTAGTGCCACCAGTGGGGCCGGCGTCAGTGGTCCCACGGTGAGTCGTGAATGCAGATGACAAAGCACGGTGCAGCTGCTGCAGCCAATTGGTTCCGTGCAGCACGTTTTTTCTTCGCTTGCACCTACAACATGCAGCTGTTGAGCTTAAGGGTAAAGGGTTGAAGGCTCGCAGCACACCGGATTCGGCAAGCAGAACACCATGTGGAACTGCATCGAGTTTTTTGGAGGAGGTGCCTGCCAACCAGCAGCACGCGAGGCAGTGAATCGGCTTGTGCTGTTCAAATCATAAAATGGTACCGGTAGTCTTGTTCTTACCGAGCCAGGTGTACACTTCACATGTACGGCTGTCCCGCGCGGCTCAACTATACTAGTAGTAGTATAATAGCACTGGTACACATATCTGTGATGGCCCATCATAACCCATGGCTGCAGGAGTTGACAATTACCCGGGTTCAGAGAATGTGTGCTGCTGAGAACCAGACACCCATACCATACCGGTGTGACGCCTCGGTTACGTGCAGTAGTGTTGTCGTGTGTTGGTTGCCGTGCACAACCAACCGCTTGCACATGTCAAGAATGTGGATAAATGCTTAACAAACTGGCTGTGCAGTGCCTTTAGAAACCTGCCAATGTACCTGGTATACCCACTTCAGCATCGTCCTGGTCATTGAGTGTGGTTACTTCAATGCATGTGATGTATGGTTGGCACGTGCTCAATAGCCAACTTCAGCAACTTGGCAATTGCGGTTCACCAGGACCTGCTTGTTGCTCACTGTTGTTACCGACATGGTGCATGCGTGTGCTCCCTGCTACCCCTGCCACCCTGTCACACGGTGCACCAGGACGTGGCTGCAACAGTGCACAGCCTCGTGTACAGCACTGTGCCCGAGAAGTGGGACAACGGCACGGCAGTGTCACTGCAGGACACTGTGCTAGGAGAAGACCATCGGAAGCTCCGCCCATGGGGGTTGAACATGACGGTGGTCGCAAGTACGAAATGCCATGACCACGTGTGCGGGCAGCAGCGCCCGCCCAACACATCGGAGCCGCAGGGGTCACACTCTGTGCAGGAGCAGAAGCCACACCATGTAGAGGTGAGTGCACCCGCTGCAGTCACTTGGTCATCGAAACGCATTGCTTGCTTTACATACTGAGGCTGCCGCATATGGTGTGTAGATGCACAGCTGCAAGACCTAGAGCTGTATGATACATTGCTTGTACCGCAGTAGTACATCAGTTTTCATAACGAAGTTTCTCAACTTTTTTTAAAGGACTTCTGAAGGACCAGCAAATGTTGAATGCGTGCGACCATTGAACCAAATTTGCAGCAGTGCTCAGCAGCAAATCCAACACGGCGCATTAGTTGTGGTTCAACTTGCAGCATGCATGATGTCCACATGAGCATTGGCAGCTTTGTGCCAGTGCATCACTGTGACACACCTGCACATTTCAAGCCCCTGGAGGTGGCTCCCGCAAGCCACTGGTATGTCGTTTTTATGTGTGTGTGTGTGCGCGCGCACATAGGCCAGCTGACTTGAACACAGTCGTGGAGCCGCAAACCACTGTGCCAGCCCTAATGCCACTTTGTCACCCCTACCCTCGCCTGAGTCATACTTCAATAAGTACAATTATGCTTCTGAGGTGCGTGCCACTCATGCAAGCTGTGCCGCCGTGTATGCACTGTGGCAGGTGCACATCGCCACAGCGGTCTGCCTCGTGAGCTTCGAGTGGGCCGCCCCCCCGGACAACGTGCAGACACCACCACGCCACTTTGAGGCGTGCAAGCAAATGATTGACCTGTACGAGCATGTGGCCAAGCACAGCAACATGCGGCGCAGAGATGTGGCAGCCAAGTACGACTTGTTTGTGGGCGATAAGCTGCTGGAAGGCACCCTTGCGGAGGCAGGCGTGGGGGAGGAGTGCACGGTCACCATCAGGCCGGCGCCGGATGAGGAGGAGGGGCGCGGCAGCAGCATGTGCCAGCTTTTCGTCAAGACCCTGACCAGCAAGACGCTCACGCTCAATGTGTCGCTGGCATGGTGAGTCCAGTTATACCATAGTGAATACATCAATTTGTCATGGTATACATATGTTCATGTGCTGCTAGAGCTGGCACTATAAGCCAGGTGCAAGCATGTGGCGGACCTAATTACTTCTGTTGACGGTGTCGCACTTGTGACTGAGCACAGCAAGAGGTGGCGCAGAGATGTGTCATTTCAGTACGGCCTGTTTGTGGGCGACCCGTTGCTGTTGACAAGCACTCATGCGGGTGCAAGCGTGGGGCAGGAGTGCACGGTCGCCATGCGGCAAGTGCCACATAGGCGCGGCAGCGGCCCGTGCCCACTTCCGCGGCGGCCCTGTCCAACAAAACCATTTGACAATCTTAGACTAGGCTATCTGTGCCACTGGCATGGTGAGGCACAATGTCACTTGAAATCGATGCTACTTGAAACATGTTACTTGAAGTGTTGCCACCTCATGAAACTTACACCCAGTACTACGCCAAAAAGAAGTAGGAGGGGGCAGGGTATTGTCGACAATTGTCGCCACCTCATGGAAAAAAGTACACCCACTACTACCTCAAAAGAAGTAGGAAGGGGGAACAGTATTGTTGCCGGCTTTTAGGGGGCAGTTGCGCCTGAGCCAGCACCTCTGAGTCCGCTCATGGGCAGGCTGGCGGTGCAATGGATCTTCCTCTGGCGTTGGGCTTGCCTGCATCCGCAAGTGCAACTGTGCGTGGCGGTTGTCACGAGCTCTTGCCACCTTTTTGCCAACTGTCGATTGTGAAGTCACCTATTGTTGCTGGTTTTGAGGTAGGCAATTCAGGTGACTTTGTCGAGCATTTAGGCTAACACTTCCGCAACAGCACCACAATTCCCTCTGCAATGACAACCTGGACAACCTGAGGCAGAGCAGCGGGCTACCGCAGCTCGTTGCCGTGGCCATGCGGCAGCAGGGCAGGGCATGCTAGGCGCTGACCACCACACACCGCGCCGCCTGTGGCGAGCTGTGTATGGGCTGCTATGGCACTTGCGGGTGTTGCTAGGTTGAGCACTACACCAAGTCATAATGCTTTTGAATGTATACTTTGCGCAGTATGCAGTGGGAACGGGCAACAAGAGGGTACAATATCGCAAAACCAAAACAAGGTAGTTTTGGCATAAAACTTGCAAGTAGTACTTATGTCAGTGCATGACATGATTGTCAATGCCATTCCACCACCAGACCAGCACTGGATGTGCCTCCGGTATCATCCAATCCGGGGCGGCGTGGTACGCGCCACCATAGCTACAGGTGTGTGTGTGTGTGCTTTGCAAGCACTTAGTGGTAGTGGGATGTAGGACCACTACACATGGATGTATACTTCTACAAACTATAATAACTTCAATGAAGTATATCATACTACATCAGTATACCGGTTCTTCTATATAAATATATCACACATAATTCACACACCACCGTCATGCTCTTGCTGCAGCCAACAAGATACTGGAAGTACACTGGATAATTCAGCAGTTACTGGCATGCATGTGCATCTCAAGCTGGGTGTGTTTCTTTGCCCGGCCGCGCAGGTTTGTACTGGACCTGAAGGAGGACATCCAGGCCCACGAAGGCGTCCCTATGGAGCAGCAGCGCATCATCTTTGCCGGCAAGCAGCTGGAGGACGAACGCAGGCTCTCGTACCAGCCTAAGCAGCAGTGGCACGGTGACCGCAAGTATGAGGGTGGCTTGCGACACGAGTGCACTGTCCACCTCGTGGTGAGATTGTGCGGATGCTAGAAGCGTCTGAGCAGTCCGTGCCTGCCAGGATCAGCTTTGCAGCTGTCCGATGAGCGAGCTACCACTCAATGTGGCTCAGGAAGGTTCTCTGCACATGTGGCAGGGCGGCCTTTGGCACCTGCACCGCCGCCATAGTATTACACCACGCGAGGTGGGATGAGCGGCGGAGTTTTGTGCCATGCACGCATGCTACGAGCGCTCGAGTTTGGGTGGTCGTGCCGGGTGCGGTGCGGTGCGCACTACAAAAATATATATTGTACATACCACTCCATGTATGAGCTACGGACTCCAGATGGCGGTATATCGTATGGCGGGCCGGCCTGCCCACTCGGACGCCCCGCTCGCCTCTCACATGTATATGTACATACTTCCTTACATTGTGGCAGCCGCACTCTCTCCCAAGGCGGCATGTGGCTTCATTGGTGCCGGTGCTGCCGCAGGCAATGAACACCCTATGAGTGTCGAGTCTTGGGGTTGTGTTTGTTGCGCCGTGCTCGATAGCTGCGTATAGTAAGTGATTTCCTGCACCTCAGAAATACTAGTAGTAGAAGCTTCCTTGGGTGCTGTTGTCATGTTGAGCACCTGTGGGCTTGCCAGAACCCTGCAGCACATGATGCACATGTTAGCGTGTACTGTAGTAGTGATCAGCTCAGGCCATGTGTGACACCCACCAACCGTCAGTGTCGACGCACTCCACAGTATATTCCTAACTGTGCATCAAAAGGAGCTGCTAGGTGCGCCTGAACAGCTGTCAGCTAGAGCACAGCCTGCCAGGGCAGGTCGTCTGCTAGGGCGCCGGCCACAGCGCTCAAGGCCGCCACACTTGCACCTGCACGCCAGACCGCATTGCCACCATGTATACAAGCACGCGCTGATACAGTGCTAGATATTAAAAAATGGATTGGGACTCAAAAGGCGAGTCAGACGTAGGGTTTTAGGGAAACGTGGGAGGCCCCATGCTCAGCTCCTGGGATCAGCGGGCCCTGGACAGGTGCTGACCTAAATGGGCATCGCCACCGGTGACGCCAGTACCCCTGTAAACCAAAGGTGCTCCGTCAATGCCAGCCAGCCCAGTTGTCTCTGTGACCCCAGATGTAGCCACCGAACGCTCAGCGCACAGGGGTCGTCACAGGCTGCCACGCCACCGGTTCAGCACACGCCTGTACAGTAGCGTCCTCGGAAGCAGCAGTGTGTGCCCGCGCCGGCACAGTGACGGCCGCTGCCACACAGCAGCAGCGTGCGCCGCTGCCGCCACAATGCACACTGGTGCGGCGGGAAAGCAACAGAAATAGCAGCTCGCACCGCACCGGAGCACCCATGGCCACTGCAGCACTGCTAGGGGCCGCCACACCCGCCTGCACCGCAGCCATTTGCACCGGGGCACACGCGCCCACTGCAGCCACTCTAGGCGCCACCACGCCAGCTTTCACAGCAGCCACTGTTGTCGATGCTGTGCCCACCGAAGCCGCACGCGCCATGTCTGCAGCCTGCGGGGAGCTACAAGAGCATGTGCGTGTGCCGAACCACTGGGCCACCTTCGAGTAAGCGCTGCACGCGGTAAAACTCGTGCTGCAGTGCTTCTCAACACCGCAGCTCCACCCCAAGCGCTGAGCCACAGCCTAGCAACCAGCTGCACCACCCGAGCAGCCGCGGCCTGTGGTGCCACCACAGCCGTCACAGCGTGCACTGGCCGCGGCACTGCAGGGACCACCACCGCAGCAGGCAGAGAGCTTGCCAGTGCCGCCGTTGCCGCCGCGCATGCCGCCACTGCAGCGACCCCCATGTGCTCAGCAGCACGCGCGCTGCCGTGCGCTGCAGAGCACCTGCCCATCACCTCCGCCATGGGTGCGCTCGCCCACGGTCCATAGACAAGAGCGGCAACAGCGCCAGCCGGCGGCGCCGCCGCCGCAGCAGCGCGTGTCAGCACTGCACAGTGACCATAGCAGGCACTGAGCCTGCCTGCACCGTGGCCGCCGGCACTGCGCCTCCCCAATCAGCATCACATCACTGGCACCAACACGCAGCAGCAACGCCCAGCGTCGCCCGCCGCTCTGCTAGCTCCTCTGAGCGCAGCTGCAGCAGCCGACCATCACTTCCACCACAGCTACATTTTGGTCGATGTGCAACTTGTGACCAGGTGCGTCACAAGGCCGCAGCTTGCAAGCAGTGCGGCAGCCGCGGCGGACCGCAGCACCACGAGCTAGCAGCAGGCGCGGTGCAGGTGGTGCTGCCAGCGCTCACCTCGTAATCTTTTCCCATGCGCACCACAATGCTCGCTCAACCATCGTGGCCAAGGATGGTGTGTTCGCCAGCTCCTCTGGTCGCGATGGGCAGGCTTCTGCCCCCCCAGGAGCCGACAACTGAGCCAGGTACTCTTTGGACACAGCCTGCGCCAGCATGAGGTAGGGACTCCAGACGGCGGTATATCTTATGGCGGGCCGGCCTGCCCACTCGGACGCCCCGCTCGCCTCTC
>JAULBY010033705.1:0-15031 GCA_032358315.1 Ophiocytium majus | reverse complement strand
ACCTGTCTGATTTCCTGGTCACACGCACCGTGTGCGAAGGGCTTTCCGCGCCCTAAGCGGAGTTTAATAAGAGTACACTACACTGTCTCTGGTGACACTCATGCTTCCAAGTACACAAAGTTTACCTCTGCGCCTGTAGTATAGGAGGGGGCTGCTCCACTCAGAGTGCGAGAGGCATTTATATGCACCGCGCCTTGCGCTCGCACCCAGCGTCATCTTTGTGGCGCAGCCCCCCCCTACACTACAGGCTACCTACCATACCTACCCTGTCACCAAAAACGCCTGTTGGAAATGGCTACCTCCTACTGTAGTACACTGTGGCCGAAGTGGTGTTCTCTTTGCACGCTTTACGTCCCGAAGCTCCTGTTCTCGCCCACTAGCACAAGCGCCCCCCAACCAGCCGCGTCCATGCCATGCCGTCCCCCGCTGCCGCAGCTGCTGTGCCTCTGTCTATGTGTCTAATCGAACGCACCCAGGGAGAGGGCTCGAGCAAGGCTCACCCTATGGCCAACGGCTGCCGACTTTCCACCTCGTCGGGGCGCGGCAAGAGAGAGCAACGCATGGCCTGTCGTGCGGTGGGTGCGATGGGTGTACGAGGGCGGAGGTTAGCACATGCGCGCGTGGTTAGGTCAAGCAGGGCAGCAGCCGCCCCCCGGCTGCGTTGGTTGTTGGGATCTTTGACGTGGTTGGCAACTTTGCGTGGGAGGAAAGGGATGGACGGGGTGGGGGAGGGGAGGGAGAGGGGGAGCAAGGCGTCGCACAGGCATGGGCGTACCGCCATCCCACACACTTCAACCCAGTGGTGCAGCAGTTGCTCAGCCGGTCCGACATCCAGGTGACGGGTGCCCCCCACCGGCGTTTTTTATGCTCACTGTTGCTGGGGGCGTAGTCACACTGTAGTGGGGTGGGCAGGCGTCGGCTGCCACGAGACCTGCCGCGCCCATCTCGTAGCGTGACCAGTCGTAGCAGAGCTCGGCCCCCTGGCACCCCATTTGCGGGCTGCTCGGGATAAGGCTTTAATACTCACTACCTCTGGGCACCCCGACGAGGTGGAAGGTCGGCAGCCGTTGGCCATAGGGTGAGCCTTGCTCGAGCCCTCTCTCTGGGTGCGTTCGATTAGACACATAAACAGAGGCACAGCAGCTGCGGCAGGGGAGGACGGCATGGCATGGACGCGGCTGGTTGGGGGGCGCTTGTGTTGTGGGCGAGAACGGGAGCTTCGGGACGTGAAGCGTGTGCGAAAACAACACTTCTGGCGAGGACAGTGTACTAAGTAGTGGTAGTAGGTAGCCATTTCCACCAGGGCGTTTACTTGGTGACAGGGCAGGTAGCCTGTAATATAGGGGGGGGCTGTGACACGATGATGACGGTCGGTTCTAGTGCAAGGCGGAGCATATAAATGCCTCTTGCACTCCGTGTGGAGCAGCCCCCTCCTATACTACAGGCTGTAGCGTACTTCAAAGTATTTTACTTGAACTTGCTTGAAATACGCACTGGGATAGATGTATATATCTGTACACGCTACTGTAATGTACACAGGTTGCATTTGTACGTAGTTTCGAGTATCATTGTAGTTAGTATGACGGCGGCACGGTTTTGAGGGGCACATGCGGGTGTGCGGGGTGGTGAGCGCACTGCTGCTTGGCGCCCACACAGACGGCCTGCCCTGGCAGGTGCAGCTTCCCTGGCATGTTGAGCCTTGGCCTGACAGCCGTTCTGCCTGCTTACTGTACTTCTTACTGTTGATCTTGCAAAGCTGCGAGTACATCTGCACGCGGCCACGCATGACGATCGCTACATGCCGGCATGCACAACCTGGGTTCTTACACGCCCGCACTCACACAACTCATGTAGTTTTATGTATTTCGAAGTAACTTGTGTAAATTTAGTTTATGTATGTGCGCTTGTAGGCCTGCAGAGACCCTGGGCAAGTTCATATAAATCTTTAGAAGTGTTTGTATGCCGCATATGGTACCCACATCTGTACAGTAACGGTGCATCGTTTTTCTATAGTATTGCGCAACAAGGAAGCTGTCCTAAGAGGCCATGTGGCATGCGGCTCAACACCCCGAGGCGGCGTTTGATTTAGATATGCCATAGTGACAATGCCAGGCAGCACTGCGTGCGCGTCATTGCGACGCCTGCAGACCCCCTGCAATGCACAGCATGGTGTAGTGTGCCCAAAGTAATTGATAATCCACACACGGTAGCATCTGATTCAGCAACAGCACGTGAAAATGCAAGAAAAGTCAGAGCGGCCACATGTTATATGCTATACTTCAGAAGTATGTGCCGGTACTAGTCCAGCTGTTCAAGGGCTCGCAGCGTCACATGGGACACTCCTAGTGCGCTAGCAGCAAATGTTGCTTAGCGCGTTGCACCGGTACTGCGCATGTGGCGGCACGCAAGACAGGTGGACCAGGTGCGCACGTCAGCTATGCGCACCAATCGCTTCGTTTTCCGTGTTTGTCTACAATGAGCTGCGGTGGTACGGACCGTTGCAACTCTATCCGGTAGTGGTGCTCTCACACCAAAGCACTACACTACCTCCCTTTCGAGCCGATACTGTCGCCGTCGGTGCTTCCACCAGCAAGCAGCACTTGCTGGGCTGCAATGTACCGGTACACACGAGAGTGTGTGCCATTGCGTGTGGGCTTGCATCCGCCGCATCTGGTGACTGACGGCAACAGCTTGCAGCACACAGCCCTAGACCGTGCTTCGTGGCACTGCCACATGCACACGCGCCCGGGTCTAAAGACAACCCATCCAGTACTGTGCTCGAGCATGCTCACAGGAGCCCGTGAGCACAGCAATTTTGACCAGCGCCGCGGGCGCCGTGCTGGTGCCAGGAACGTTACATTTAGCACAAGTGCCAGCAACATTATACTTCATTGTTGAATTTGTTTGCACTTGTGGGCATGCCAGAGCCCATGTCACACACGCCAGCACGCTCGTGCCATGGCCATGGCACATGCCCGGCAGTGTCTGCACACAAACACGGAGTGCTGTCAGCAACACATCTGAGCCGTGCCATACTACATGCCCGCACGCTCGTAGTTGTGCCCTTTGGGAGTGTGCCTCTGATGCATACAGGAAGACTGTGTGCTGATGCACACCCCAAGTACATGCAAGCGTGCGAGCGAGCGCGCAACATAAAGCGCTATGTGGTGCCAGGGGCATGGCTAGTTGTATCACAATTCACTTCACGCTTAGCAGAAGCAGCGCTAGTGCGCGCACATGTATGGACTTTCATGTCGGCCCAGCAGGAATGGCTGAACGGTGTGGTACGGAAACAAGTGTACCTATAACAAATGCCACGGTGCCCTGCTTTGGCCAGAAGTAAGTGAGCTGGCAGCCTGTGCGGATGGTGGAAAGTGTCTGCTTCTGGCGGCATTGCACCACAGCTGGTGTGGCCAGTGTTGCATGCATTCTTTTGCAGGCTCCACAGCATTGCAGCACGCACGGCTGGCTTTTGGTGGCACCACACAAGTAAGCCCTGTTGGTAGTTGTACTCTGACTCATCCCTAGCCCTCAAGGACACTGACCGGCGCGCGTAGGTGTGGGGGCTGTCTGGTGCTTTTCACCAGGTGGACAAATCACCCCACAGGCGTCGGCTTGGCATTTGGCCCCAGCCACGGCAGTATCTGGGCTTCGCAGCCTTTTAGGTTTCTTTCACAGGCGCATTGAAGTGGCATTGCTGCTATATGAGGTAGGGACTCCAGACGGCGCTATGTCCTATGGCGGGCCGGCCTGCCCACTCGGACGGCGCGCGCGCCTCTCGACCTGGCTCCCGTTGTGGTCCGGTGGTGATGGCACGAAATGCCACTGCGCAAGCCAGGCTTGTCCACCGCATACTAGCAGCACTTGTATGTATGTCATATTTATTTATGAATATCGCTGTCTTTATGGCACACTTTTGCGTGCCGGCAACATCGCGCATCGCCTACACACTTAAAAGTCCTGCTAGCAGTGGCGTGGCTGGCTGCCTATGAGGACAGCTTTCGTAGAGCAGTTGGGCTGGGCAGCTACAAACAAACGCTGCTGTCCGTGTTTGGCAAGCCAAGTGCTGGTGGCTGTTGTTCCACTTCTTCTACTTGTTTCTACTTACCGTATGGCTCTCTCTGTACAGCACTTCCTTTGTGGTGTGCTGGTCGGGTGTGGCCGTTCCCACACAAAGAAAGGCGAACGCACGGAACGGTTCTCCAGTTCTGCTCGTGGTGGAGGGGCTCCACACCACAGGACGGAGCTGTGTGAAGCCAGCCACACGCAGCGGCAGGCAGGGTGCAGCGTCAGCGACCAAGGGCGACGCAAGCAGCAAAGCGAGCAGCAGCAGCAGCAGCAGAAGCACGGGCGACCCTCACTCACTACCTGCAACTCGGTGTCCTGTGCCATCCCACCCCTCTCAACCATGAAGACCGCTGCTGCCGCCGTTGCCGCCGCCGCCGCCTGCCTGGCGACCGCCAGCGCCTTCGCGCCGTCCTCCTTCAGCGGCACCACCCTCAAGGTATCATTGAGCCACCGCCATCAGCAGTGCCAGCATCAGAGCAGGTGCTTCGCTGTAGTCCAGCCTTCTGCACCGTGTGCATCGCGCGAGCCGAGAGCGGTTCCGTGCTGCTGCTGCCGAGGTTACACGCTGCTGCCTGCCGAGGCGCACCGCAGTTGACCAACAGCAGTTCAGCGGGCTTATGCCTCACGCTAGTGTACGCACGACGGTACTGGCCGCCGTTCTACGAGCAGGTGCCACTTCTGAGCAATGCCCCCCTTCGCACCCGACTTGTGCACACCAGGACCAGCAGAGCCACCCTGACACTGCCACGTGCCACCCACCCGCTGCTTTGTTCCCTGCCGCCGCCAGGCTGCTGCCCCCACGTCCGCCGGCCTGCGCATGGCCGTGCAGGACCTGATCGGCGCCGACACCGAGACCAGCGGTGTGTGGGACCCTCTGGGCCTCGCCACCGGCAAGGACGACGCCACCCTGTACAAGTACCGCGAGGCAGAGCTCAAGCACGGGCGCGTCGCACCAGCTGGCGGTCCTCGGCACGCTGGTCCAGACCTTCTACCACGTGGGTACCGGTATACCGGCATACCGTTAGCATGCCTCGGCTGCCGCTGGCGCACCCCTCTGCGCTTGTGTGGCGTTCATGGGCGTGCGGCCGTGGCTGCAGTGCAGTAAGGCAAATGTGACAAGCTTGGATGCAGACGCACCTGCTGTCTCTCAGGCTGCCCACAAGTGGAAAGCGGTATATGTCCAAGGCAGCTTGTTGACTTGGCAACCACTGGTGCATGTGTTGTCACTGACACAGCTGTGACATGGGTACAGCCATGGCTCCTGCAGCCATCATGCCATGCCGTGCCAGTGATATGGCATGCCATTGAGCTACATGTATTACTAGTTGTATGCCTCGCACTGCCAAAACGCCAATCAGTGCCAATGCTGAGCCAGTCATCTCTTGCCGGTGCCGCCGGTGAGAGAGTGCCTCTCTGCTGACATTGATCATTCTACCCTCTTCCTTTTGGTGCCCCTTGTTGAACTTAAACAACTACTGCAACAACTACTTCAACAGCTGCCTGACCCCGTGTTTGAGGGTGGCGAGAAGCCCCAGACTGCCGCCCTGGCCCTCTTCAATTCCCGCCCGGAGGCGCTGCTGCAGGTCTTCTCGGCCGCTGGTGTCTTCGAGCTGTTTCTGCTCAAGCAGGTCAGTGTCATTGAGCTGTTTTTTCTCAAGTAGGTCAGTTTGGGCCACGAGGTTCGCTCGCACTCACTAGGCTCGATCATCCGCCACAAGCGTACTCTGCACTTGCCGGAGTACCGTCACCCATTGCTGGCTACTTGGTCAGCTTACGCACGGTGACTTCCAAATGTGAAGTTCAACTTGAAGTTCTCTCTGGTTATCATCCATGGTGGGTGTACTTCACAGTAGATCAGCCTCACACTCACTAGACTTGACCAGTACCCGTCCGTCGCTGGCCACTTTTGCGGCATGGTGTCATGGTGCGTTGTCACTGGTTAATCAGTGGCAGGTGCCGTTGCGAGCACATGTGCCTTTGACATCAATGCCCTCTGTTTGCACATGAGCCCAGTGGCACACAACTGAGCTTGTCTGTGATATGATTTCCATGTGATTTTGTTATCATAATGATTGCGGTGCGTGCCGTTACTGCTGCTGCTGCTGTGGCAGGACCCATCCAAGCCTGCTGGCAACCTGGGCTTCGGCGCGTACCCTGAGTCCGATGACGAGTTCCAGGCCCTAGAGCTCAAGGCAAGCACACTAACATGATGCCTTTTTGCCACATGTGTCAGCGTGTTGGTAATTTGCTTGGCAGTAGCATTTGATGCTGAAGTGTGTCCACGCCATTGCATCAGCTGGTCGCCGGACGCGGCGTGAGTGATTTTGCTTCTCCCCCCCCGCGCCCCCCATCCAAGCTCTGCTGTGCACTGCACCTACTCCACAACATTTGGTGTACACACCGCTGCCACCGCCGCTCTCTGTTTCAGCGAGTGCGGCTTCCGAGTTGTAGCTGGGGTTCAAATCGCCTGAAGAGCCACATCTGAGCCACTTTAGCTTCGGTTGCAAACTGCCTCCAATTTTCACTTTGCGCATGCTGCCGCAGCCGTTTTTTCTTGCTGGAATTTGTATTTGTCCAACATATGGCTGCCCTTCCGCTGAGCGCTTCAGTTAAATTCCCTTGGCCACTCATGTATCACTACTCATTTTTTGGCTGTGTTGGTTTCACAGCTCAGCGCCTTGTAAATGATGCTGTGCTTGAAATTTGCCAGCATTTGCTCAGTACACACACACTGCAGTATGGTTGCTGACTTGTGCTTGTATGCCCAATGTCTGCTCCTGCTCCTCTGTCCTTCCTGCAACCCTTTTTCCGCACAGATCTCTCCCTTCGGCGACGGCCAGGGTGCCTTCTAAACCACCCGTTGGCTTGCTCTGCTAGCAGACACCCCCTGGGCCAGCCCACTGCTGCAACTTCAACTTGAAGTTGCTCCTGAGCACGGCCGCCTTGGTGCTGCAGAGCAGTACTGATGCTGCTGCTGAGCACACGCCGGGGCCTGCTGGTTTGCGCCCCCGCACCTACCCGGGCGTCTGTCAGTAGTAGGAGTGACAGTGTTGAGACATTTAATGAGCGCCCACCAAGCACGCGCTGCTGCTGGTGTGCAGGCGTCAGCCCTGGAGCCGCCAAGTGCATAATTTTGTGGATTTCGCTGGCCCGGGGTATTCACCCCCCTTTTTGACCTGGGTTTTGATTAGCGTCATTGATGAATGACACTTAAGGGATACCTGCTACCCCACCTGGCGCTGCCATGTTTTCACTCTGCCGTTTGTTGCCTGGCTGCCTGCTGGTGCACTGCTGCGACCGTGCGCTGTTGCAATGCCTGTGTGTTGCTGTAGCATTTCACAGTATTTCCCACTTGTGTACCTGCATTGTAACTCTGCTGGCGCTGCCAGGAGTGTGTAGCAGCAGTGTGTGTGACCGCACATATGTAGGCAAATCCATGCTCCTTTTGTTGCTGCGCTTTGTTGCCTGCTACCTGGTGGTGCTGCGCCACCGCGCTGTGCTGCTGTAGCAGTCACAGTATTTGCCACAAATGCACCTGCATCGTAACCCTGCTGGCGCTGCCAGGAGGGTGTAAACAGAAGCAGTGTGTGACGGCACATGATTTTGGCATAGCAGCCAAATGCCTAGCGTACATAACTATGCACACTGCCGTTTTGAGCTCTGTAGGTGCTGCCGGCAAGCGTTGTCTGAGTCCATGCCAGTGGTACACATACACATGTACTCAAAGGCCCAGCGGAACATGCACCATAAAACTGCAGTCATGCCTGGGCAGCATGTGTACTGGTTAGCAGCAATGAGCCACGCGCCCAAGTTGTGAGCTGTTGGCATTAGCGCTGGTCGTGTACCATATCAATGTGGACAATGTTACGTGAAGTAGTACTTAAGAATAATATTATGCCGAGCGTGATTGCACCTCAGCTGCATAACCAGTGATTTGATGCGGCGCTTGGGAGATGCCGTCATGAACATGCTTTCATGCCTCAAGCAGGGTCATACACGGGCACCAGCAGCGTACAAAAAGGCACCTGTGGAGCAGGATACACAGGCGTGATTTTACAGGCCGGGCATGTCACTGGATCAAGTATACATTCACAACTTGTGGTGCGCGTTGGAGGCGAGATGAGCGCCAGCTGTGCTGAGGCCTAACTCTGACAACAGCAAGTCAACTACCTAGGTGTACCCAGGCCGGTACGAATAAGGCATATTTAGGAAGCGTAGTGCTGACTGGTGCGTGTAGGGTGGGGGCTATCTGGTGTTGACCAGGCGCAAAAATCAACCCCCAGGCTTCGCCCTGGCAGTTTTCCCCAGCCGCGGTAGCACTCTTGTACCGGCTTCTATGACTTCAAAGAAGGCTTCCTCACACATGACTTTCTATGGTGACACAGGTAATGATAATGTTACACTCAAAAAAGTGTGCAAAGCTAGCATGCTGCAGCCTTGGGGGCCGCAGACGGCCAGGTGGTGCCGCTGTGCATGCTGCTTGTCCTGGTTGAAACGCTCCTTGCGGGGCGCAAAGTTGAGGTCGTTTAGGCTGCTGCTCCTGGCGCCGCCGCTCCTGAACTTGAAGTTGAACGTGGCAGCGCCCACCGGCACACACACACCCTGTGATATAAGCACGTTTTAAAAACAAGCAGGTTGCACAAGCAAGGTACGGTCAAGAGGTGTGAGTGCTTTGTTTCCTTGGTTGGCCTTGCATGATAGAGCACGACCATGCACACATGCAGAAGTGCACCGTTCAGACACCGCTGTGCCTATTCATGCCTGCCATCAACACAACGGGATATTACGGTACCACTATTGAAGTATACATCTACTAGAAGTACTGTATATACTTTTAGAAGTACTACCGGTATAATACTACGAGGTATCTCGTTCCAATTTACATGCTGATTGTGTCTGCATCAGAAACATTTAGAAAATCAAAATCAGATTTTGGTAATGTTTTTGGCGCCCACACCTTTCAGATGTAACAAAATACAGCTGTGCAATCTTGAGGACTAGGCACTAGAGTTGGGACCGTGAAGCAGCAGTTAGTTATCACGGTATGTGGCTGGTGTTCATGTTATTTCACGGTATTTTAAAGTTATGGTAAGTTGGATGTTGCAGTTGGTTGTTGAAGTTGGTCTGCCAGTTCAAGTTTGCAGACCAGCTTCAACTTCGCCAAATGCAGCCAGCAGAGGCGCCGTCGAAGTTTAAAATGTGACACACCAGGCATTCACAAGCACTGTGGGCAACTCTTGCCGTCTCTCAGCTGCCGCAATTAATGCGTGCAGCCTAAACACGTTCCCGCACAGCTTGTGTTTGCCCGGGCCCGGCACCATCACGGCCAGCTGTTTGCCCAGGGCTCATGGCAGTAATACGTGCTGTGTGTGCGACGCCCTGAGCATGGCTGCCACACAGCGTGAAGCAGCACCCCGAGCGGACGTGCTAGGCGCTGCTGCCGCAGCAGCCGCATCGGCAGCGGTACGCCCCCCCCCCCCCCCCCCCCCCCCCATGCCCACCAAGTGTGTGTGTGTGCTTTGATTATGCGGCTCCCCAGTTGTGAGCTCCGCGATGCCTCGACGAAGGCGCGAGGCAGCAGGGGGGCGATGCCGCGGCCACCGCTAGGGGCGGATGGCGTCGCAAGCGGGCAATAACGAAAAATACCGCCTGTTCTTGGCAATAGTTATTTCAAGGTATCGATAACGCGTGCCGCGTGGGCAACTAGTTAGTTGTCACAGTATACCGGCAACGTGAAATACACGTTATTTCACGGTACTATTGTTCACGGTCCCAACTCTACCAAGCACAGACTGCACACACCACTTATATTGTACTTTGCTCAGCAGCACTTGCCGTGCTGCTGCAAGATGCTGCGACTTTGTTTACTAGTAGGTGACAACTTACCAGGCGCCCAGACAATGATACAGGCTGGCACACCTGGCCGGCTCAGGTTGCTGCCTCGCCCTCAGCAGCTTCAGTGGAGGGCACGCCACCGCCATTCACAACGATGCTTCGCACAGGCGCGTAGCCGCAGGCAGGGCGCACTGGACCAAACCCGCCAGGTGCACGACCCAAGTTCCCGAGCAACTCCTCCATGCACGTAAAGCCTTGCGACGTGCAGTCGGCCACCAAGCGACTGAACCCCTCTGCTCCAACATCGCAGCCGCTGTGGTCGCCGCCGTCAAGCTCCTCTCCACATGCCACGCAAATGCTGGTTTTGAAGCAGCAGTCCTGCGATTGTTGGCAGTACTTTCTGGTTCAGAGTCGTCCTGCGGAGTTGGTAGCTGCTCCTCCTCTGGGCGTTGCTCATGGCTCGGCTGAGGGTCCATGGTGTGCCTGCTGTACAGCACAGATACAGTTTTGGCCATGGGACTTATAAATCTGTCAAGTTCAAGATGGCAGCACGTTCCACGTGCGGCGACCGGTTCACGCCGCGAATGCCAGGGAAGCAAGCCGCGCACGCCGCGCGCAGGGGAAGGGCAGCCAGGCAGCAGCCGCCGCAGCCGCAGCAAAGCAGTAGGAGCGTCACCACCTGCTACAGCGGTGGCGGCGGCGGCAGCAGGAGCGGCGGCGGGTAGTGGCGAGTGTGGAAGTGCGGCGGCTCCTGAACGAGTGTGCACACACATGCAGTGACGACAGTGTGGGCTGGCTCGGGGCCTACGGAGCAGTACGGAGCCAGTGACAGCTGGGGATCCGAACTTGTGTGTATATCTGATGCAGCACCAGTGACGGAGGCCAGCGCTGGCGGCACCGGTGGCGGGCCGACGTAGTACCACCTACCATGGCTGAAGCAGTCGCAGAACACACACACGGTGGGTACGGTTGTGACTCGACGGTGACTGCAGACAGCGTCCGACATTGGACAAACCAGCTATGAATATCCACATTACACTGTGTGGTGCATGTCGTGTGCCAGTACATGCTAGTGCGCGTAGCTACGCCCATTTTTGCAACTTCCTTGCGCGCTGTGTATCGCAAATGGGGCTGCATGTGTGCAGTCGGTTAACCATTAATTATTTCATAAAGTCGGCAGGCAGCACATGCCAGTGTGCAGGCATGTGTTGACACTTTCTGCCGCGCAGCCCCAGGACGATTTACATAGCGAAGCCAGCGGACCCGGTGGTGGTCATTTGCCTTATTGACGCCACACGGACCACAACGAGAGGCGAGCGGGGCGTCCGAGTGGGCAGGCCGGCCCGCCATAGGATATACCGCCGTCTGGAGTCCCTACCTCTCACACACATCACGTGTGTGACATTAGCCAGGCTGAGGAGCGGTTGGGTGGTGGAGCAGTGGCTGCACCACTTGCCATGGTGCACCGCTGTGTCATTTCAAAGTTTGCAACTGTGGGGGCGTGTGGTTGCGCGTGGGGAGCAGGGAGGTGACAGCGGTTTACATGTATTGCAAGTATGCGTGATTCGCCAACTCCCACTGGCACTGGCCTCTGCCCTGCTGCCCTGTGCCCATGGGCTTCCCGGGGGTGTAAGGTTGCGCGAAAACGTGCTTCAAAAGTATATATAAGCAAGCCATATACGCTGTATACGGAGCGTATATGCAGCGTATACGGCTGATGTTTTGGAAAAAAAATGATGGTAACAGCTTGCCGCAGGCGTGTCTGGGTAATATCTGGTGCCCTTCAAGTTACATTGTGGCTGGCCCAGCATACGAAGTATGAAGGTATTACACATTTTCTGACAAGAAAAAAAATTCTATATGCGTTTTCGTACAACCCCACCGGGGTGTCTCTGAGCCACGTGTGAGCCTGCTGCGGCGAGCTCTTGCAAAAGGTCCCACCCTGCAATGACCATGAGACAGCCGCACCTGCCAACGCGCTGGCGGACTGCAACAGCGGTACATGCCGTATGACTCGGGAGTTGCCTGCCTCTACTCCTGTACAAGACATTGCTCTATGCACTTCACCATGTCTCCCTGTGTTGACATGTTCACCTGCTGCCGTGCTGGCTGCGCACAGCTCCCCCAGTATGTCACTGCAGGCTGTCCGCCCAGTGCACCAGCCTACCCACTTCTGTCATCATGGGCAGTTCATATGTGCGCACTGTAGACGTTTCTACTTGAGTTGCCAATCTGTGGAAGCGCTGTAAGCACAGCAAGCTTCGGACATCTTGCACGTGCATAGACTGAGCTATTCGGCTAGTGCGTGTACGCATGAACAACAATAATAGTGAATGCTTGCAAACATGAGTGCTCTTCCACATTTTCATGTTTGCAGGTGCATGGACCAAAAGTGGTGTGCACCACGCTCTGGTGCCGTGTCACCCCGGGCGTGTGCAACTGCACGAGTGGGCAGAAATGTGTGAGCGCTGCTGCAAGGGCTGGCGATGTGTTGTGGCTGTTGTGGCAGCTTGTGGGCACCACACTGGCATGGTGCGCCCGGGGGATACGCAGGGTAGTGACGACTTTTCTGCCCTACTTACCCCCTGGTGCGCCCACAAAAGTCTTTAAATTTCGTACGAGTGTTACCCTTCCCGGGATCCCCGGGCGGGGCCCCGCCCGCACGTAGTAGTCTGCTGAGCACCAGCCTGGTCTGTTTTCGCGCCATTCGTTTTTTGAACGAGCACGATGGTGTGATTTTGCAACTTGCGACTGCACCTGTCTGGGCCACGCAGCAGCAGTCACGGCGGCGTAGTGGTGTTGCGTGCACCTGAAGGCAAAGAGCTGTAACACCTACTGCGCCACCACTGCAAGCAGCAGCGCACGCCACCCACAGGGTGTGGGTGCCGCACAAGCAACAGTCGGCAAGGAGCAACATCACTCTCGTCGCGGGCAGGACAAGCCTGCCACCATGGCGACGGCGCAGCCAGAAGCCAAGCGCCAACGAACAGGTGCCGACGCGCCACCGACGCAGCTGGAGCTGGAAGAGCTGGAGCAGACCCTGCGCAGCACCCCTGGTGGTGTGAGGTTGGCGTATGGCGGCGACTTTTGGGGGGGAGGTGACGGGGGCGACGGCATGATGCTGCTGGAGGTGCCACCGGCGCTGATGAAGGACTTGACGAGAGACGTGCCTGTGGGCAGGTGGGTGCCGCCGGCGTGTGGTGCTGGTGGCAGTGCTGTTTGCCCCTATAGAGGATTGCTGCATCAAAGCGCGGGTAAAATTTGCACGGCAGGCATGTTTCGGTGGCATGTGGTTGTTCGGTGAGGTGCCTCTGCAGCTATATACTAGTGACCGAGTGCCAAGCAGAGAGTATAACTGATTGCTGCACCAGCACCAACGGCTGCTGCATTATCAGGCGCGTGCTTCAGGGGGCAGAGGCAGCTGCGCAGGGTGGGCCAAGTGCAGGGGCAAAGGAGTTGCGCAGGGAGGTGCTCTGCAGCCTCTCACCAGGGATTTAGCAGCATAGGGGGGGTGATTGCCATGACTTTTTGATGGTTTTATGCCGTTTTGAAGTGTCTGGCGAGGGATGTGCCTCCGAGAAAGTGGCTGCCGTTGCACACTGCTGTCCATGCGCTGCTGCCAGCACCCAGAGGAAGCACCACTTGCTGCAAAAACCAACTGATGCCAACATGGCTAGATGTGGTTGACACGATGGCTTGCGGGCAATTGGCTGTTACGGTGGACATGCCAGGACGTAGGCCTCCCGCCTCACTCATAGTTTACAAATGGACATTGATCCAGCTATGCGGTTCTTGGTCCGCAAGTGGTTCATGCGATCGCGGCTCGCCAGTTTTGAGGCCATTCCGCCGTGGCGAAGGCAGTCAAGCCACCGGTGGCGTGCACTGGCCTATCCCACACCATGCTGTGACGGTGCAACTGATGCTGGAGTTTTGGCACTGCCGTTTCTGCCAGTAAGGGGTGGCCACCAGTGCACTTGCACCACCACGGCCGCTGGTGTCAGTATGGGGCAGCAATGTGGTACTAGCTGTTGCGTGCACTGGTGCGCACTGGCGGGTTTACCGTCGTGGGTAGTGGGGGTCAGGGCAGATACGCGATGCTTCGCGCACTACATTACACGTATTATTGCTGCTGTTGCTACTGCTGTCTGCCGACGTGGCCTACTGAACAGCCGCTTTTCCCATCCAGGTGCCTGCCTGGACTGGATTGCATAGCATAACTTGTACTACTAGTAGTACATGAGTTGTAGAATAAGACGTCTGCTTTTGTGTGCAACTCTGCAGGTGCCACCATGGATGTAGTGTACACAGCGAAAAAACAGCTGGTCTGATACTTCACACCACATGACACCCTTTGCACAAGGTAATTTAGCAGTGTTCCGCCTGTGGTTATGGCATGACATACGGGAGTATGTGGCACTTAACAAGCGGTGCCACCATAACACCTCAACCAGCCAGAACCCGTCCAGCAACAACAGCTCTGAAGAGGGCATTGTGGTCGAACCTGCTGAACTTCAGTTGCAACTTTCTATTTCACAAAACACAGACAAAAACACACACAGCAAGCGCGCGCAACACCGAGTCAGCCCGCGCTGATGTGGCCTTTTCTCCTGTTGCTGCGGCTTTTGCTCCTGCCCTGTCAAAACAGGGTGGGTGTCACAGGCAGCACACAAATTTGCGATATTTTTCTTGAAACATCTTCAACACACGGGAGTACCTGGGCTCAGTCACCTTTTTGGTTTCTTTCACATTCCTAACTCATACAGCGTGCCCGCAAGACACGCACATGCCCCCCCACCCCTGGCTCACACGGCCCCTGCCCTGTGAGAACAGCGTACGCATCATAGGCGGAGAGGAACAGGATGCCGTGTTCGCCACCAGCACGTTCTTTCTAGAGGGCGTTATAGCCAACTTACATGCTGATATGTATGAAAACTCATCTAGGAGCGATAAACTCTAGGTCTCCCCACCGGTAGGGGCCGTATATATTTACTTCAAGTATGTATATATAATTAGTGCAACTTTTCCGCAGAAATAAAAAGTTGTCCTCTGACTCATCCCTAGCCCTCAAGGACACTGACCGGCACGTGTAGGTGTGGGGGCTGTCTGGTGCTTTTCACCAGGTGGACAA
>JAULBY010033694.1:0-15039 GCA_032358315.1 Ophiocytium majus | reverse complement strand
GATCCAGGAGAAGGGCTTATGGCTCTGGAGCATTTTCGGCGTGAATTTACCGATAAAGAAGGACATGTATCAGCGGAAGGTGCCCGCTATTTTATGGAGCAGTCCAAAGGCTTGATCAGTTATTTGAATCGTGAGCGGGACCCGACTACCTTCGCAATTCCTACCATACGAACTATTACTGTAGGACTCGGTGATATGGATATTCCTGATGTACGTGAAGTTTCTCGTCGGTGTTTGCCCGTAATTGAAGCCGCTGGCGGAAAGACACGGAAAAAGACACGGCGATCCTGCTATTTGGCGGTAAAGTCCGAATTTACAGAGAAATATAAGAAAACTCAGCGGCATCAGTTGGCAGAATGTTTCGGACCAAAGGCAGCAAAGCCCGATTTTCCTAACTATGCCGAATTTGTAGGCGAAGTGGATGGATTAGGAAATACGGAATCTGTAGAATCAGAAATGACAACGGATGCCGTTATAAATAGGGACAGCAGGTGATTCTGCCGAAGAAAATGCGTAGGGGTCTAAAGTTTTGAATGGGTTGATTTGTGTAAGATGGCGAGCAGCAATAGCACTGCCGTATGGACTGAAAAGTACCGTCCCGCACGGCTATCAGATATTAAGGGACATCGGCGTATCAAACAACTATTTGAGCGTGCCATTCAAAAGCATTTTGTCGGATTTCCGCCAACGATTTTATATGGTCCGCCTGGTACCGGCAAGACCTCTATTGCGTTAGCATTAGCACAGGAGGCTTACCCAGATATTTCGCCCACCATTTCAACGTTGTACCTCAATGCGTCCGATGAACGTTCTATTGAAGTGATTCGCGACCGTATTCTCCAATTCACCCAAACAAATTGGCCTGGGGTGACTCGTAAGTTCGTCATCTTTGATGAGGTAGAGACGATGACCGAGCCTGCCCAAGCCTCATTACGTGCATTGCTGGACGATGTAGATCGCGAGGGACACCGCAACGCGCCAATGTTTCTGTTTCTATGTAATTCGCTGTACCGTATTCATCAGACCTTACGGTCCCGTTGCGTTGCCCTGTTCTGCGGACACGTTCCCATTGTTCACGTACGTGATACATTGACGGCGATTCAGGCTGCCGAAGAGATAGCACCTGATAAGATTCGTATTCCATCCGATCTTACCTTTATGATTCAACGCGGTGACCTACGTTCCTTTGTATCAGCAATTCAATTTGAAAAGGAATTGAATCCGTGGGATGCCTGGTTTTCTCGTCTAGAATCCGCGGGGAAAGGAAAATCTATTTATGTATGGGAGGACGGTTTGGAACGGACGCCGTTTTGTATCCTCATTCGGCACGTATTTCTGTGGCTGGATTCCAAGGGATTTTTTGAACGTGACGCAATGGAAGCGTTCGTTCAAAAATGTCTAGAGGTCCAAGATGCCCCTATTAGCACAATTTTAGCAACTATCCCATCTGCGTGGGAAGCTCTTTACTTTTCTTAGTCTCGCAAAACACCACGTGATTTTAGATAACTAACAACAAGTGATGGAACAACAAGTGCGGCATCGCATACAATAACAATAGGATATCCAATAACGGCAGCTTGAAATGCAGCCCAAGGATACTGTCCTGAATCATTTGACATAAGTATTATATACAGCCAACTTAAACTTCCACCTAACGGGGCACCGTGTTTACAAGCATTGACAGATGTTTCAATTGCGATACTTACATATGTAGTTAGCATAGTATATGTATCATCCATGATGATTTATATAATATAGTGGTTTTGTGGGGTTTAGGCTGTTCCAACAAAATTGACCAAGGGTCCCCCCTTGCCTCCCGAAAGCACACACCTTGTAGAATGAGTACTAAGACCCCTTCTGCTGCCACTACGAAAACTGCCGGCGTCAAGGCGGCGAAGACGACTGCCGCTCAGTACAAGAAGCACACGCACCGTGAGCATATCCTTGAACTTCCTGATACCTACATCGGCTCCGTTGATACCGCCGTTGAGCAGCGGTGGGTCATCAACATGGAAAAGGGCGTGATGGAGTGGCGCTCCGTCCGCTTCTGCCCTGGCTTTCTCAAAATCTTTGACGAGATTCTTGTCAACGCCCTTGACCACCGTGTCCGTCAGGAGACGCGTCTCAAGGCGGGCACCGAGTGCTATCCCGTCAAGCACATCGACGTTTCCTACACTTCTAACAAGATTACGGTGAAGAATGATGGTGACGGCATTCCCGTAGATAAGCACGCCGAGACCGGCGTTTGGGCACCTGAGCTCATCTTCGGTCACCTTCTGACCTCCTCCAACTACGACAAGACGGAGGAGAAGACGGTCGGTGGTAAGAACGGCTACGGTGCTAAGCTCACCAACATCTTTAGCAAAGAATTCAGTATTGATACCGTGGATCACCGTGCTAAGAAGCGGTATACGCAGAGTTGGACTGCCAATATGTCTGCCGTCGGAGTTCCCGTCATTAAAGCATCGTCTGTGAAACCGATGATGGAAATCTCCTTTACGCCTGACCTGTCCCGCTTCTCCTGGGGTTTGGACGGCGGTAAGGTACCAACCGAAATCCCCGCCGATATGCTTGCCCTTATTGCCACCCGTGTGATGGACGCCGCTGCAATGGCGGGCAAGGACTGCAAAGTAACGCTCAATGGTAAGCCTGTGGTTTCTAACACGTTTCCTAAGTACATTGATCTCTACGTCAATAAGACGGGCTCCGATAGCGGCTCCGTTGCGGCGAGCGAGGTGTCATCAGTGAGTGGTGGTGCTGCTGCTGCTGCTGGCGGAAAGCGAGTCGCCTATGAGATTGCCGGCGAGCGGTGGGAAATCGGTGCGGTGCTGACGCGTGACTTACATACCATTGATGCGCCGCCCGATGAACGCCACCTTTCCTTCGTCAACGGCATTGCCACTCGTCGTGGTGGTAAGCACCTTGACTATGTCTCGAAGATGGTGCTTACGGCGTTCTGTGAGCACGCCAAGAAGAAGGCGAAGCTGGATATTACGCCAGCACTTCTCAAGGATTCCGTGGTCTGGTTTGTCAATTCCACCATTGTCAATCCCTCCTTTGATACCCAAACAAAGGAGACGCTGACCACGCCTGCCGCTAAGTTTGGCTCGCTGCCCGTGCTGTCGCCAAAGTTTGTGGATAAGCTTATCAAAATCGGACTGCTTGCCGAGGCACAGGCTCTCTTTGAGGCGAAAAACACCGCCGCCGCCAAGCGTACTGACGGTAAGAAGAAGTCCACGGTCCGCGGCATTCCTAAGCTAGAGGATGCGATTTGGGCGGGCACTGCCAAGTCCGCAGACTGTACACTCATCCTGACGGAGGGTGATTCAGCCGCCACGACCGCTATTAGCGGGTTGAAGGTGGTCGGTCGTGAGCGTTACGGTGTCTTCCCCCTCAAGGGTAAGATTATGAACGTCAAGGATATCTCTCTCGTGAAGAAGACGGCAAATGTGGAACTCACGCACATCAAGCATATTCTGGGATTGGAGACCGGCAAGGTCTACACGGATCTCAAACAACTACGGTACGGTCGTGTGATGATTATGACGGATCAGGATGTAGATGGCTCGCATATCAAGGGTCTGCTAATGAATCTGTTTCACACCGATTGGCCGTCGCTGCTACGGCTCGGCTTCCTCTGCTGTCTGATGACTCCGCTGCTCAAAGCGACAAAGGGCAAGACCACACTCTGTTTCTATTCAGAATCGGAGTACGAGGCGTGGCGTAACGGGCTGGCGGGTGCCGATGCGGGCGGGCGTGGCTGGAAGACGAAGTATTACAAGGGACTCGGTACGTCTACGGCACTGGAGGCTCGTGAGTACTTCGCCAATATGAACACCGTGGAATATACGTGGGATGGTGAATCCGATGCAACAATTGACCTGGCGTTCAATAAGAAGCGTGCCGATGACCGCAAGGTCTGGCTCGGCAGCTTTGACAGGAAGCGGCATCTGGAGGTGGGTGCTGGTGGTGGCAAGGTCGGCTATTCCCGCTTTGTTCACGACGAACTTATCCACTTCAGCTCCGCTGACAATATCCGCTCATTGCCGCACGTAATGGACGGACTCAAGCCCTCACAGCGTAAGATCTTCTGGTCCGCACTCAAGCGTAACCTGACGTCGGAGTTGCGTGTGGCACAGCTTGCCGGTTATGTATCCGAGACAGCGGCGTACCATCACGGCGAGGCATCGCTGACCGGTGCCATCATCGGAATGGCACAGAATTACGTCGGGTCCAACAACATTAATTTACTGACCCCTAACGGTCAGTTCGGAACCCGTCTGATGGGTGGTTCCGATTCCGCTTCGCCCCGTTACATTCACACGCACCTTGATTTGATTGCGCGTGCGTTGGTGAAGAAGGATGACGATGCCATTCTGCGGTACCTGGACGATGACGGTCTACCAGTGGAGCCCGAAACGTACCTGCCGGTCATTCCCCTTCTGCTGGTCAACGGTTGTATCGGTATTGGCACCGGCTTCTCCACGAACGTGATTCCCTACAATCCCGCGGATCTGGTATCAGCACTGGAAATGCGGTTGGCAGGGACCGTGTCGGACCTGAAGACGCACGCACTCAAGCCCTGGTGGTTCGGCTTCAAGGGTAAGGTGATTGCCGGTGCCGATGATAAGACCTGGATTACGAAGGGCATCTATGAGTTTGTGGATGACGATGCGGCTACGATTCGTATTAAGGAGCTCCCAGTCGGCTGCTGGACGAAGGACTATAAGAACTTCCTTGACACGATGCTTGCCGAGCAGGAGGAGCTCAAGTCTGTAGCAAAGAAGGACGGCTCTAAGGCTATGGTATGGCTCCGCGGATACGAGGAGGCATACAACGATATTGACTGTGACTTTATCCTTCAGATGGACCCAGAGTACTACCACGAGGCTAGGGCTTATCCTGCCGACTTTGAGACCCGTTTCAAGCTGACAACGCAGCATAAGACGACAAATATGGTGGCATTTGACGTTGACGGTACGATTCGCCGATTTGCGTCTCCTGGTGAGATTCTGGAGCGGTTCTATGGCGAACGGCTTTCAGCGTACGGCAAGCGGAAGGCACACGAGCTCGGCCGCCTACAGACGGAGATTACCGAACTATCTGCTCGGCTGCTCTTTATCAAGTCGGTCATTAGTGGCAAGCTTGTCATTTCTAACGTTGAGGATGCCGTGCTCTATGCGGCAATGAAGGGACTCGGGCTTCCTCCGATTTCCGATCCAGATGCCAAGGACCTCAAGGCGTACGAGTATCTCCTACGTCTTCGGGTGGACCGCCTCAAGGCGGCGGCGGTAGCTGAACTTGAGCGGGAAGTTGCCGACCATCAGGAGAAGCACCGTACACTGACGGGGACGACCCAGGAGATGCTCTGGCTGTCCGATCTGCGGACGTTTCGTTCTGCATACGATGTGTATGCGAAGGCTCGCGAGGACTCGTATGCGTCCGCTGCGGCAACTGGGGCTGCGGAGAAGGCACCAAAGAAGCGTGCGGCTCCTAAAAAAAAGGCTTGAAAGGCAACGACTTGGTGCCCGCAGAGCTCTGATTGACCGGCAACTGTATAGGGTCCGGTAGTGTATCAATATCATTTAGGTAGTACTTATACATTCCAAGTTCAGCAAGTATTTTTGGCACAGACCACGCAGTAACACGCTCATTGAGCTCGGCAATTTGCTCCGGAATACGGTCCGGCAGATTCCGACCATACCATAAAAAGATGGCACGCATAATCATAAATAGGTCATCTGTGCTTACCGGATCAATAATATCACCGGACTCATCAAACACCTTTTTACGAATCGCATTTTGAACAATCTGAAAATTTGCCTGTGAAAAAAAGGCTTGATTAAACGGAGTCTGCTCAAAATTACCTCGGATTCCGTCTTGTCCGGCAGTGCATGGAGCAGTCTTCATATATTTGAAACCGGGCAGGTTCATTACATCTTTGCGCATCGGCGCGTTTAGCGATACCCTTCCTGGACTTTGTGCATCAAGCGTGCTCATGGTCGCTCCTTGTCCTTGAGTTAGAATATTTTTTCTTTTCATAAGATATAAACAAATGACATCCGTCTCAGGTGCGTACAACCAGGTTCCCCCCAATTCGCTCTACATCAACTTGGTTGCGGTTCAGTCCACCATTGTCGACTCCAATAATAATCCTGCTCCTTGGGTTGTAGCCGTCGGTGCCCTTTCCACGGCGGGTGCGGTTGTCTTCCGTGATATGGGTCGCCAGAACGTTCGCCCTGACCCGACCATCCCTACGTCGGTCGGCGGACAGTCAACTCTCCTACGTAAGGTACAGCTCGTTCCGACTGGTCCCGCCGGCGGCTACTACGGCACGGGTAACTCGTCTATTGCCGGTGCGGGCTCGGGCACGGACTTCTACACGGGCTACGTACGCCTGGGCGGCTTCACCTTCGGCGGCGGCAACGGCGTCCCCTCTGGATTTGCCCGCCTCAACTAAATAATTAGTTTGACACTATCTAAGCGTTTAATTTCTATACATTTATTTATTAAATAGGTGTAAAGACAGTATATCACAATATAATAAGTATATTCGTACAAACCGCCTATATATTAACACTGGTCCGATTCACTCATCCATTGTAGATTCTAATAATCTTCCGGTGCCTTGGGTTACCGATTCTACAATCACCTCCCTGTTATCCCAGCCTGGCAGGACAGTTCTCCGAGATATAGGCTCGCAACATCCCTGACCCTACCCCATTCTGCGTAAAATTCGGCTTGTTGCCGGCGGCAATAGACACCCTGGCGAACACGTTAGCTCTTACACAGGATATATCAGAATGAGAAATCAGGCTAGCACTAACAAGTTTTTTCCCGAGCACAATTACACGCCTCATGTAATTTTTTTCTTCTGTAGAGTTATAAAGACATGACCTCCGTTAACGCTACGTATGCGCAGATCCCCGCCAATAAGCTCTACATTAACGTCGTCAACATTATGTCGTCGATTGTAGACTCTAATAATAACACTGTCCCCTGGGTCGTGGCTCCGGCAGCCGGTCCCCTTTCCACCGTCGGTGCCGCGGTTCTCCGAGACATGGGACGCTATGTCTACCGCCCTGACCCTACTGTCCCCACGTCGGTTGGTTCCACGTCCAGCATCCTGCGCAAGGTACAGCTGGTCACTCAGGGCAGCCTCAACGGCTACTACGGCACGGGCAACAGCGGTGTTGCGGTTGCCGGCTCTGGCACAGACTTCTTCACCGGCTACATCCGCCTGGGTGCCCAGACGTACGGTGGCGGCAACGGTGTACCGACGGGTGTTGCGCGCCTCAACTAAACATCCGGTATTTTTTACTGGCTTTTTTTATATTTTTTTTCTCTACAAAAGATATAAACAAATGACGTCCGTTCTAGGTGGTTTCAACACAATTCCCGCTAACAAGCTGTGGACCAACCTTGCGTCTATCGCCTCCTCTATTGTTGACTCCAATAACAGCCCTGTAGCTTGGGCGGCGTCTCCGGCGGGGCAGTGCCTAGTAACCCCTGGCGGAGCGGTTCTCCGTGATATGGGTGTGAATGTCTACCTCCCAAACCTCACTACCCCCACGCCGGTTGCACGCATCAACTAAACGCACTAATTTCTATTTTATGATAACTATCAATTTGATAATTATCAAAAAAAAACTGTATTAATTATAGAAGTATGTCAGTTGTAAATACTGCCAGTGCAAAGAAGTGGGCTGCCACACTGTCCGAGATTCAAACAAAGGGATACATTCTACTAGGCATAATTACCACAATCGGATTAAGCTATTATTTCTACAGTGTCATGAATCGTCCTGTTACGGGTGTTCTATGGTTTATTGGCGGAACCTTAATCTTCTTTTACTACTGGATTAAATGGTTCGCTACACAGCAACCTCCGGACCCAGATTTTATGCCTGGTGTTAACGCTTGCCCCGACTATTTGTCCGTCATCCCCAACAATAGTGGTTTATATACACCAACTAGCAAATCCCAGTATTTATGCGTAGATTACGTAGGTGTCAGCCGTAATGGTGGCATAAAGAAGATGGATCCTGCGAAGATTAATACCCAGATTAGCGACCCCGCCTATGTATTCTCTGTAGACCCTGAGGTTGATTTCACAACTCCTTCTGGAAAGGCGGGATTCCTTCGTCGGCTAACAGGGGCTGGACTCACTTACAATTCGGTTGGAGATAGTTCGCTGCCTACTCAGGGAAGCGGCTCCAATGGGGCGCCGTCTTATCGTTAATCATTTTATAAAAATGGACTATTTGATTAGAGATGTCTACAACATCAAATATAGCTGCTAAAAAGTGGGCACGCACTGTTCATGATATTCTGAAGAAGTCTTATTGGGTAATTGGGCTTATTATTCTTGGATTCAGTACGTATTTTTACTACACTGGGTTAAATAGACCCGTTGCGGGTGTGCTATGGTTCTTGGGTGGATTTCTCGTCTTTTATTATTACTGGATAAAATGGTTTGTATTAGACCAGCCGCTAGACCCCGATTTTAATACCGGTTCTAATGCGTGTCCAGACTATCTATCCGTTATACCCAATAATAGCGGACTATATACACCAACAAGCAAGACCCAGTATTTCTGCGTAGACTTTGTCGGTGTCAGCCGCAACGGCGGCATTCGGCGTATGTATCGTAATGCTGTTAGCACACAGATTGCCGACCCTGCATACCGATTCTCTGTGGATCCTGAGGTTGATTTCAAAACCCCTACCTCCAGGGCGGCGTTTTTGCAGCGTCTACAGGCGGCTGGGCTCTCTTACAATTCCGTCGGCGAGGGGTCGCTGCCTAGACAGATAACCTCTTCAAACGGGGCACCGTCTTTTCGTTAAGCATTTTATAAAATGGACTATTTAATTAGAGATGTCCGCAATATCAAATATAGGTGCTAAAAAGTGGGAACGCACCATTCATGATATTCTTAAGAAGTCTTATTGGGTAATTAGTCTTCTTATTCTTGGATTCAGTTCGTATTTTTACTACACTGGGTTAAACAGACCCGTTGCGGGTGTGCTATGGTTTGTGGGTGGATTTCTTATCTTTTATTATTACTGGATAAAATGGTTTGTGTTAGACCAGCCGCTAGACCCCGATTTTAATACCGGTTCTAACGCATGCCCCGACTATCTATCCGTTATACCCAATAATAGTGGACTATATACACCAACAAGCAAGAGCCAGTATTTCTGTGTAGACTTTGTCGGTGTCAGCCGTAATGGTGGCATTCGGCGTATGAATCGTAATACTGTTAAGACACAGATTGCCGACCCAGCATACCGATTCTCTGTAGATCCCGAGGTTGATTTCGGAACCCCTACCTCTAAGGCGGCGTTTTTGCGGCGTCTACAGGCGGCTGGGCTCTCTTACAATTCCATCGGTGATGGCTCGCTGCCAACGACGAACACGTACTCCAATGGTGCGCCGGCGTTTGGAGGTGTAAGCACCGTAGTACCGCCCATGCCTGGTGGTTTAATGGCTGTGAGTGGCTCTAGCAACCTAATCACACCTCGGGCAATCGCAGAGGCAGTTAACTATGTGGTTGCGAGTGGAAAAATACAATCCTTACAAACGGCAACAGAAGCAGAGCAGATGCAGTTTGTAAACACAATTTTAAGACACGTAATTTCAAAGGGTCATCTACCTGCTGGAACAACACTGGAACAACTTAAGGCAGCAGGTGAGAAAATGAGTAATGGAGGAATGGAGGGGAATATGGAATTGATAACGCAGGTTATGTCCCTGCTATCACCTGAAGCGTTAACCATGGTACAAACGGCAATGAGTGGCGGAATGGGTGGCGATATGGGTGGCGGTATGGGTGGCGGAATGGGTGGCGGTATGGGTGGCGGTATGGGTGGCGGAATGAGTGGAGGAATGGGCGGCGGTATGGGTGGCGGTATGGGTGGCGGGATGATGCCTATGACGAGTCCGCCGCCGCTGACGGGCGTTGCGGCGGGGCTGGCGGCGGCGGCAACGCGAGCGGCGGCGAAATTTTAACCTAAAGAGATTCGCCACCTAATAAGTAAATGGCGATGATTCATACAAGCCTTTTTACCCAAATCATTGATTGGGCAAAAAAGCCTGCTCCGCGTACTCCATCGTCTCTGTTTTTATATGGACCACCTGGTATTGGCAAGACAACGCTCGCCAGGCTGGCGTTAGAACAAGCCGGTTATCGAGTTGTGGAATGGAATGCGTCCCAGCACCGTCATAAAGCCGCCGTTGAAGAATCGCTCGTACCCCTGCTACGTAGTTGTAATGTTGCCGATTTCTTCCGCCCAGAAGGTCCGCGTAACCTTGGCATTATTCTAGACGAGATTGACGGAATGTCCGTCGGTGATAAGGGTGGATTGTCCGAGCTGGTTCGCATTCTGAAAGAGTACAATGGTCACAATGCGATTGTCTGTATTTCCAACGAGTGGATGGAGAAGAAGTTCCAGCCGTTTCTCAAGCTGTGTAAGACGTTTCAAATCTCGGCACCATCGCCTGCCGACGTCCACGGATTGATTAAGACCCAATTTGAGAAGGTGCCTAAGAACTGTGACCTCATGAAGTTGGCGACCGACCTACTTGCCGTTCATTCCGGTGACCTTCGTAAGATTCTTCAGTCTGTACGTGAGATTAAGACCGATATGGTCAATGGTACGATTTCAGTTGCCGATGTCAAAAATACAATTGAGGTCGGTTTGGCGGATGCGAAAGCTTTAGGGTCAAATCGTATTCGTCGGTCCGAAACGATTAAGTCGGCGGTCGGTCAACTGCTACGGGGCAGCCTAGATATGACTACCGAAGTACCGCTCAACAATAACGACCTCAATCTGGCGGGTCTACATTTACACGAATCGCTGCCCACCTGGATTTGCCGGTTTATTGGAAACAATGAACAAGGCTATGAGGTCTATAAATCGGTATTTCAAACAATCCTATCATCCGATCGGCTGGACTATTATACCTTTTTCTTCCAGCACTGGACACTGTTTCCCCTTACATACCAGGCAAAACTCCAGGCAGTCAATCAACTACTCTTTGAGCATTACGCAGTAGATGATGAGAAAACATCCGTATGGAAAGACGATGATATGGAATACACCGCCGTGCTGTCCAAGCAGTCTATGTTATACAATCAGTTCCGTTATCTATGTGAAATGCGTGACGCTTTCGTGGAAGCAAATCCCGTCTTTGACGGTGGATTTGACTCAACGTTTTGGAAAGCGAATTTATTCATTACAGCGGCAAAGGTTGAATTGGAAAAGAAGGAGTGTCCAGGTTACGGCAAGAAGGTCGGTGGATTTGTATGGGAAAATACCGAATTCTGGCGGGGAATGTTGCCTAAGTGGTTTCCTACCGGCGATGCAAACCGTTTTATGCGTCTCATTCAAGCTCTAGATATTCCAAAGCCGATTGCGTTTCCTAACTAGACCACCGTTTCTCACAATGACTATTATGCCCGCCAGGGCAATAGTCGTTCTGTTTGAACCCTTCCTCCTGTTTACAGCAATCCGCATTATGGGATTCTTTACTTTGAGGATTCTTTTGCCCCGTTTCGGGATTGATGTAAGTAGTACAAAACTTCTTACCACATTCCCAGCACCACGACTTGCCACAACCGGCTCCAATGAAGAAATTATTTGTGCCACTCGGAAGCCCACACGCAAAAATGTAATTACACGCATAGTCCTTGAGACACCACCGTTCACACCACGGGCATTGCTTGGCGTCCATTTGAAGTGGGCTAGGAAAAAATTGAAAGTTAGTTATACGTATATTAGATTTGTGCCTCCTTATCCTTTCATCTTCCTTCGCTTTCCGTAATCTTCCTACAATGCCAAATAACTACAATCCTACCACCGAATATCAGCTAACTTCTCATTGCCATACTCGCAGAGGAGAAATCCTTGATGGTACTAGGCGTTCGCAAACTCCCTCCGTATCATGGGAGACTGGCAAGCATGCACTTCATGATGATAGTATTCCACATCGCATTATGAAATTTCTACAACAGCAGCTTAATCGTAAGGCTACAGTTGCAAACATAATGCAGTCTGTAAATTTATCCCGCGAAGTAGTTGAATGGCATCTTCGTGAACTTACTAAGCAAGAGATTGTAGTTATGCTATAATTACAATTTCAAACAAAATCATAAAATCCTAAATTTCTAACAATCAGTCATCAGTCCGCTTTTTGATTTTGCGGGTCTGCGACTTTGGCGGCACGGTTGGCTGACGTACAAAGCTCAAGTCGTAAATGCCCCGTGCCGGCTTATATACCTGCTTGAAAAATGTAGGGAACGCCTTCAGTAGTTCATCTGTATGCTTCTTCGTATCGGCTTTGCGTGTAGGATTGTCCAATCCGCCCGGCGCAAAATACGTCGTCTTCGGGGCGATATAATTCAGTCGTACTACCACACCATCCTTTTGCCAATAACGGATTGTGCGTTCCTTATCTTCCTGCGTATCCGAATACTTGAGCCGGTATACTGGATCCTTCGTATTTCGTATTCCAAAAAACGCTCCAATAATATACTTAAGATTGCTTGTTACCTTATCGGTCATATAGAACGGATTTGCCGTCGGATAAATTCCCCAGAGATTTGCTCCGTGCTTCTTCATCTCGGTAAAACCCTCGGTGATTACGGCACTCACGTTTTTGACATCTACGGCGTGCTCCCCTTTCAACCGCTTCAATCCTCCAATATCATCGTCCAAAAACATAATTAGTTTGTTCTTGGGATAGTAGTCAATAATGAATTGACGTTGGTTGATGAGACCGCGTTTTCCGACCACAATCTTCGCCATATCAGGCTTAATCAGGGCTTTGTAGTGCTCCTCTTCATCTTTCGGGTCATCCGACACAAAGACTGTAATCTTAGATGCTGGCACCCCGCCTGAAAGGAGCGTATGGAGGGACTTCTTAACAACGCCCTCGGGTCGTTTGTAAGAAGGTATGGCGACAACCCAATCCGTCATTCTACTAGGTGCCCCGGTTTGTTTTAGGTGTGCGGTTAAATAAAATCGCCGGCTCAAGTATAAGCAATATGGCAAACCCCCATCACTCTCCCCGCTCCGGCAAGTTCAACCGCAAGACGCGTGCCCACCGCCGCTCGCTGGTCGCCAAGCAGCCCCGTAACGCCAAGGGCAAGTTCACGAAGAAGGCTCGCCGCTCGACGCGCAAGACCCGCCGCGCTGGTCGCCGGTAAACCGGACTGGACCCCGCGTTGCGATTCTAACCGACATTTGCCGGTAGGCATTTAACGCCGTTTATTCTTCTGCGTTTTCCGCCAATTATCTAATCGCTTCGCTAACCGCTCCGCATTATACATAGTTGCTCCTCGGCATTTCTTCACAATGCCCTCGCGCAAATATGATACCAAACTCAGCCGCATACTTGTTTCATCCTTCGGCACCATAGGTGAGTTACCGTGTAGTTGATGGACATCCATTGCTAAGAAATCACCCTGGCGGCAATCCACCGCACACCCGTACTGCGGAAACCCGGTATGAGCCCCCTTATACGGTGCCCCGCTCTCTAACACAACCAAGTTGCCGAAACCATCCGGCCAATCTCCCGAATCCGTATGTGCTGCCGTACGAAAGTTCAAATTCGTAGTAATCGTGGAGAACGCAGTGCCCTTAATATGAAAAGGCGTTGACCTGGCTGCTCGGAGTTGATTCGCGTGCTCCTTCGGGCATAGACGTTTGTATTGTTCATCAATCTCTTTGATAAGCGGCAGACACGCTTTCCACTTGTCGGGATGGTTCAAATTAAAAGAAGTAAGGCGGCATTGACTCGGCGGCTTAATCCCTGAATGTTTAAACGTAGACTTCTGACTCACCGACCACTTATCAAAGTACCCAATAATATTGGACATCACCGGTTTCTTCTTACCGGTCTCGGTTCCCTTATTGGATCCACTCGCAATACCACGGTCCGTAGACGAATGTTTTGCGAACTCCTTGAGTGCTTCAAACATATTTGTAGACTCATTCTCTGACAAGACATTCTTACGGAATCTGAGAAGAAGTTCACCATCTTCCGTATAGACATCTGCGTCATCCTTGAGTACTACAGGATAGTCCTCGTCACTTATAAACGTACGGGTTTTCGCCTTTGTTTCCTCATCGGTCAGAATCTTCTTGACGATATATACTGGCACTTTGCCCGATTTATCGACAGATACCACTGGGTTCGGCATTGTGGTTGTCTCCTTTAATGGGCGGTCATTTCATTTTCATGAATGAGATACACCACTTCTAGTGGGTTCGTACGACCCAAACGGTTTGCACGACCAATAATCTGACTCTCTAACTCCGCCGACATACGATGGAACAGCATCACGTGTGTCGCAGACTCAATATTGAGACCCGCACCCATATTGCGTGCATTCAAGAACAGCACATTGTACTTGCCCGCCTTGAACTCCCTCAGGAGCTTCGCAATACGGAGTTGCGACCCATTGAGCATAGAATACTTAATATCCGCAGCGTCCAATGAATCCTCTAGCTTCGTAAAACTCGCATCATACGAGCTAAACATCAGTACACGGGCGTTCGGATTTTCCTTCATAAACTTCACAAAACTATCGTTTTTGTTTAAGAGACTATTTGTCTTGGGAACCTCCTGTGGCTGCGGCTGGGCGGCTGACTCTCCCAATACCTTAATATCCTTAACATTGTCAATACGGGCACGGCACAACGGGCAACTTGCCACCCGCTTCAACGACTCGCACAGACACGCAAAACAGAAGAGTTGTTGACAGCACGGGGTGACCGACGGATTTGTCAAATCACAATAGCAAATCGGGCACGTCTGCTCCTTTGCCCGTTTGAGCCGCTCCTGAATCGCCGAAATACGACTCTCAATAGACGCAATCTTCTGCTCCTGTGCCTCAATCGCCTTCTGTTTGAGACTTTCCGTAGAATACTCCAGCGTTTTCTTATATTCGTATGTCACCTTTGCATTATGGAGTTCCTTCTGAATAGATACCGTTACCGCGTCCGTAATCTCCGTTTCCGTATACGAATTCA
>JAULBY010033683.1:0-15040 GCA_032358315.1 Ophiocytium majus | reverse complement strand
ATGCCTCAGTAGGTAGGCATAGAGCTCCCACTAATGCGACTGCAACCCCGCAAGCAATCCGCCTAAGCGGCTTGCGGTGAGCCCTTGATGGGCTCTTGCAAGAGAGCATACCAGCCATGTCAAGCATGTGTATAACATGGGAGTGTCGTAAGCGTGTAAGTAACTTTTGTACCAAGTTATCCACAGGCTGTGTGTAACTATTTATCTGTTGAATAGAATCCTGAACCTTTGAAATGAACCGCTGGAACACTTGAATACACCTTTCGCATGGACTCCCCGCAGAACGGGCAATCGAGATCATGAGGCTCTGCTATTGAGAACTCTTGGTCATACCTGCTGTTTGATTGGCACTTCTCGTTGTTGCACTCGAACTCATAGATTGGCATTAGAACACGTCGTGCATGGCACGTCCTTTAGTTTCCACGATCCACATTGTGTGCATCTTTCAGGTTCTAATTGTATCGAATCCTGCTGTATATCGCCGTAACCTGCCTTGAGCAATAGACCAACCAAGTCTTGAAATCTCATGAAAGCAAGATACTGAGAAGCATCTTCCCCTTGTCCATTCATGCGACACACCACGGCACTCAGCTCTTTGCCTTGCGCCCTCTTCTCAACTTGTTTGATCCATGCTAGAGGTGAGAACTCAGACCGCGCCTTAATCTCAATATCGAACGGGACATTGTGAATGTCCTTGCCCGCACCTCTACCGATGCTCGCGTTTCTCCACCAAGTTTGTAGATAGGAGACAACTACGCGCTCAGTACGAAAGCCTCGGTCTTTTCTGTGTCTAGTCATGGCTGACTAACTTTGTAAACGCAGAGCGCAGTTGCCGCAACCCCAAAGTAAGGGCTTTATTGACGGCACTTAGGAGCATGAACACTATTGAAAGAATCACCTTTTGACGCTCTGCGTTAATCATATTAAGCCTTCCCTGCTGAGTTTACTGTGCCACATTCTTCGCAAGTCCACTCATTTTTTAAGTAGCGACTGCGTATTTGTGTGCGATTAGGGAATTTGTTGCACAACTGGCAGATTAGGACATAACCCAGTTCTTCCAGCAGCTTTGCGTTCTCTCGAAGATTGGCTTGTTGTTCTTCATTAGGGAATTGCTCCCACTCGCCATCTTGATTTAGGAATGTAACGTGTCCCATTAGTTGTCCCTCGGCTTCCATGAACCATCAGCTGCAATGCTGTACCAGATAGGGTCGCAATAGTTAGAAGTTCCGTGAGGTGGATTGCACTTCCACATTCCCCATGGCTTACCCGCCTTGCTTGTTCCAGTCTTCCAGACACGCGCACCATGGCTGCATGACTCCTCTGGGGCTGTGCCACCAAGGACAGCCTTCACCGTCTCGACTGCTTGTTCCATAGTCTGAACTGGTGCTGCTTCCCACGTTGTCCATGGATCATCTGCCTTTGCTACTGGAACGTATTGTTGCGATGTATCAGCCATCTTAGCCTTTACTTCATCAACCTTAGCCTTTACCTTAGCTGCGTCTGCAACCTTGCTCATTTCTTCTCTAGATGCTCGTTTACCTTTCGTAGCGTATCCAGCGTTGGCAAGCGCACGTCCAATGGCAGATGTTTCGCAGTTCTCAAGAGCCGAAGTAGCATTAACGCCACGACCTTGTACGGTTTCTTCTGCCAGCCCTGTAGTCCACGGACGCGCATCAGCTTCTGTTCGATAGATGCTAGCTTCAACAATAAAACGACTACCCGAATTCTCCAATAGTCGTGTGTGGATTTGCCCATCTGCATGATCCTTCCAGAACTTAACTAGGCGTTCTTCAACTGTCTCGTAATCGTCTAGATTAAACATATAAATCATTCTCCTCAGTATGTAGTTGTCCTGCTATTGCGAAATACGCCGCTCCGTCGATGTAATTGTCTGGCTTGCCAGTCTCCATGCTTCTTGCGATTTTGACCAATGCCAAGCACATTGCCACCTGATAATCAGTAACGGGCATTTCGAGGTATGCGCTCCAGAGTGAGGCTGTCCTTTGCATATTGTCGCTAGGGTGACCGTAATCAAGTCCTCGGTCTTGGATAGTAGCTCTCGCTTCGTTGAGGTAGTCTCTAGCATTCATCGACTCACCAACTGCTTTTGCTCGCGACGTAGCGCAATGCGCCCTGCAATTTTGCCATGTTCGTGACCCTTTGCGTAGCCAATAAGAAAGCCCGGAAGCGTTCCAATTAGAACCGAAAGAATGACTATGTGATCGTGGTTTGTAATCATTTTGAGCCCTTTCTGTAGATGTTGAGATAACTCTACAAGAGCCTTAGCCTACAACCACCATGTTTTGATAACGAAACGATAACGATTTCATCCACCGTTTCATCGCCCAAGTCGGGACTAGCGAACCCTTCCATATACCTTACCCTGCACGATAAATGTGCCATTCTTCTCGATGTTGATTATGTCCACTTGGACGTTAGAACCCTTGACGTACATGATGGCAAACGCCTGCTGCCAATTAGCCGTTCCCTTGGTGTATGAGGCTTGTTTGAAGTCCATGAGATTACCTACCTCAACTCCATGTAAAACACGCCCTAAACGCCCTCCAGAGGCTTCTGTGAAGGCGCTACGCCCTGCTCTGTGAGTATGTCCTGAGATGACGTTCTTGCCATGCCTACGGGCTGCTTCTAGGGCTGAGAGACCGCCTAGATTCTTGATAGGCGTATGGTCTCCATGAACTGCAATCCAGTTGGGTGCAATGTTCATTGGGTTCTTGTGAAAGGTAATCCCAAGCTCATCGAACTTCATGAACTTTTCAAAGCGTAACTCTGGCAATGACAGGAATGAGGGAATCTTTTTCATAATAATGTTATAGAGCCGGTCTGTGTGATTTGACCGTATGCAGTCTGTGACACCAAGTTCCCAAAGCAAGTCAACGCAACGGTCTCGGTCATCGCCAAGGCTCTGCTCATAGGCTTGAGGTGTTCCCTCTGACCATTTGCTTATGGTTTGGAAATCTATCTCGTCACCAATGGTAACAGTTTGGTCGGGTTTGAAACCTGCTAGGAACTTGATTATGTTTCGAGTGACATGTACATCCTCGAATGGGACTTGAAGATCGGACAGAATAACTATCTTCTTCATTGTCATGGCTTAATCCTCGTCGTCATCCTCGTAGGGGATATTGTCTATTCGATTGGGAAGTGCAGGCAGAATCCAGTCAGGATAAGCAGTTGGTTCAACAATAATTGCTAAGGCTAAATCGACTGTAAATCCGGCTTTTCTTAACGATTTATAGAACTCATTAAGACCAATACAGTAAGCATCCAAAGCAGAGTAAGTATCAAGATCAATAGCTCTCTTTTTAGCCATGGGATTATTATCGGTCTAGAAGTATGTTGTAAATCTCATCGACACGCGAGTTGAGTCGTTTTATTTCACCCAGTAAATGAGTGATTACATACCCAGCCAAGCCGCCTAATACGCCAAGGCTTGCAAAGTAAAGTGTGAAGAAGTCCTGTTGTGTCATTTCTTCGGACTTGCGTAACCGAATACGCCTGCAACAACCGCGCCCAAGATTGAGCGATAGTTGAGGTCGAAGTTAGATGTTGTACCCCATACGGCTAGAAATGCTCCGATTGAGATTACTGCTGGGTGCTTCATGTTCATTCTGTCTCCGTATCAGGTAGGTCGATTTCTTCCACAATGTTGTTATTTGGCTTGGTTGGATCGTAACCGCCGATGCCGTAAGTAATCTGTTTCATTATGCCACCCTAAATTGAATGCGTGGGGGTTGTAGAGTTACAGCACCAAAACCAGTTGCAGTGCTTGGCAATGCACCAGTTATGCCATCAAGACCGTAAGATGTATTGTAAACCGTAGTTGACATTGCAGTTCCAGCGACGGGTGAAAAATTGCCCAAAACATTGTGATAAGCCCTCATGATGGCATTCGCTGCCCCACCCTGTTGCGCACCGCATAAATAATAAAGTCCAGCTGTTAATGCTTGAGATATTGTTATTGATTTAGCACCAGTTGAAGATGTGTCAATAGTGCCAGCATCTATAACCAACGATGATGGCAAACCGTTAGAATCTGAACTATAAACTCCAAGACGATAAACACTTGATGCAACAGCAGCAGTGCATTCAGCACCGATTCTGTCTATTGTTATGCTTTCTGAAATAAATAACGGCACATAAACTAATCGATTTATTGTATAAGTATTAGTCAGAATTTGGCTGCCATTTTTTGCTTCATACCAATATGTAGAACGGTATTTAGTCTGCCAAGGAGTAGCGTATTTAAGCAGTTTTGTATCTGCTAAGTCATAGGCAGTCTTTACCGCATTGGGAGTTGCAGCAGTTGTCGTCGATGTTGATGAAGTCGAATCTGTTAGTTGAAGAACGCCAGCAGTAGAAGTAGAACCAGCCGATACAGATAGGTTTGCAGCTGATGAAGTGCCAGCATTGGTAAGTGGTGCATTGACTGTTACAACGCCGGATGAACCTTGTGCGCCTGTTGCGCCAGTATCGCCCTTTGCACCTGTTGCGCCCGTCGCGCCAGTATCACCCTTGTCACCTTTATCGCCTTTGAGTCCAGTTGATCCTGTAGGACCTTCTGCACCCTGCGCTCCTGGTGGACCTTGAATACCTTGTAAGCCTTGTGGACCTGTAGGACCTTGTGGACCTGTAGGACCTTCAGGACCTGTTGGACCTGGTGGACCACCTGCATCGCCCTTTTCTCCCTTTTCGCCTTTAGGACCAGGGAACAGGTTATTAGAACTTATTGTTACGCGACCCATTAGTTACCGCCTAGCATTGGGATATTAAAGAACGAACCATCTGTGTCGCCCTTTGTAGTAAAAGAAACATGGCAATGCTTAACATGCGCATTGATTCCCTTATATGGTCTGAAACGCCAAAATGATTTAGCTGATGCGATTTTGCCATTGAAGATGATGTAACTAATTCTCTTGTCAGACTTTGCACAGAGTCGAATCTGATCTGCAAGGTCGGGCATGAGGTCGGGCTTTGCTTTACCAGCCAAATCCCTGTCAATATCAATGGCTCTGACGATACCCTTTGCATCAGGATTGTGGTCAGAAGGACGAGATTTATGGCGTAGGTCGCCGACCCAACCATCGCTGGTACGATCACGATCACCAAACGAGTCGTCCACTTGAAGTCTCAATTGCTGTCCGGCTTTGCATAAGATTGGTTTCATTATCCGAGAATCGCCTGTGCTTCTGCAAGGTTGAGTCCAAGTGCCTCAAGTTTAGCAATGGCTGATGCCTTAGCATCGATGCGAGCCTGAATTGCTGCCGCTTCTTCAGCTTCTAAACGCTTGATTTCATCATCGATTTGCTTTTTCGTTGGAGTAGTAACTCCTTCTGTATGCCACACGATTGACTTGATGTCTTGGTCTGAAATAGTAAATTCTGCATTCGGACGAAGTGATGCAATTGCTTTGGCTATGTTCATACGAGTACCTCTTGAAGAATGACTGATGCAGTAGCTGAAGGATAATTGATTGTTGAAGAAGTCTGAGAACCCTTCTTAAACTGAAGCTTGTAAGTTGTAGCAGAAGTTGTGGCAGGTGAATCCAGATAAACCAAAGTGATTCTATTGCTGAAAGTTAAAGATGAGACACCGCTAGGAATATACATAAGCATATAACCTGGCTCATAAACTGCTGTTGATCCGCGAACGATTTGATACGAAGTAGATTCAACGCTGGATGGATTTCCGTCGAAGTTCACGTCAAAGTTCATTGTAACGAGAACCTTGCTTGTGCTTAAAGTTGGGGTAATTGAGGCACTCATATTGGTTGCATCAACGTATGTGGTTGAAGTAGTGGTCGTAGTGCTAGCAGTAGTTGCTTGAACTACCTGACCGATTCTTGGAGTAGATGAGACTGTTCCCCATACAAAGTCCATGTCTGTGCCTGAAGCCTTCTTCAGAACTTGGTCTGTTGTACCGCCCTTGAGTTCTGCCATCGAAGTATCGATTGCTGAGCCGAGAGTACGGATAGCCAACGCGCCATCCTTGACGTAGCCTGTGTTATCAGGCGTAGTCCACCCAAAGTTAGTTGTGCTTGCCACGCTTGCTCCTAGTCATCGTAAGTAGTCCATTGTACCGTAGAACCAACCCCATTCCAGGTAAGTGCAGCCGAGACATCCTGCCACCTAGTTGGAGTAAAGCTGTATGTATAGTCAGTTGTATTGAGTGTAAGAATCATCTCGTATTGGTTAATAGAGAATGAATAGCCTTCAACAAATCCTCTGTAAAATGTATTCTTAAGAGCGATTGGAAGATTAGTAATCTGAATTGGCTCGCCCATTGACATATTGATGTAGAAGTCTCTCAAAGCATCTGAGACATTTGGTGAGTTAACTGGGATGGTGAAAGAACTGAGAGAAGTTCTTGGATAGGCTCTAAGAGTCACATAACGGTCTGCTTGAGTCTGAGCATCTGAGGCATTGTGCAGGGTTGTGGCTATAGATCCATCTACCTGCCCAAAATCAGAAATACTTGTTGCATCAGTAGCAGTCTTAGTTCCAGCGTTATAGGTCAAAGTCAGGTTATTAAGAATATCGGCTAGGGTCTTTTGGCTTGAGACATTGCCCCAAAGGATGTGATTGTTAGGGATGACTGTGTAGCCGTTGGCTAACGCATCAAGGGTACGTCGAGACTCATTGGCGAAGCCAACCTTGCCTAGTGAAGTCTCATAGATATAACCGAAAGCCTGTTGAGCCGTAGAAGCTGCAATTGAGTAAGCATCTGTGGCTGAACCTGAACGGATGGCGAATTCATAGATTGCTGGAGTATCAACAACATCGATGGTCTGACCTGCATCGTTAAAAATACGAGTCATTCTGTCAGTATCGTATTCTTTAGCCCATGATGATGATCCGATAATCTTTCGAGACATCTGAGAGAACGGACCAACGGCTGTAATAGTCTGAACGGCATTTGTGCCGATAGTTCCCGAACCAGCCAAGTTATTGTCAACGCTGGTGATTTTGCCTGTAAAGATAGTGACATCTGTGCCAGCGACGTTCTTGACTTTGATGGCTACTGTGTCATTCATCTGAAAGTCATAATCTGTGCCATTGGCATTAAGGATGGCTATACGAGCATAAGACGAACGAGCCTGTTCCCATACTGAACTGCGACCATAGGAGATTTGAACATCTCCGATAGTTATGGATTTACGATCTACTCCATCGATGGAGATTGTTGGCTGTGGCTTCCAAGTCATGCGCCCACCAAGAGCGAAGCACCAACCTTGTTGAATGTGCCTGAAAGGGTTGCCTCACGATTGAGAATCTGAGTGATTTGGCGAGCTGTAGAGATTGGGTCAATTGCTCCATTGACCGTAATGTTAATAGTGTTTGAACCGCCACCCAAAGCACCGTTAGGAATGATTGTGCCGCTTCCTGACGGGGTAAACAGTTCAGGACCTTTCTCGCCTACCAAGTAAGTAGTTCCACCGGCTACAGAGCCACCTGAAGCTCTACCGCCACCGAACATGCCACCGATTGCTCCGCCTATCTTTGAGCCTAAATTGATGAGAGTTCTAAAACCATCGATAAGGTTTCCAACCACATTGAGTACGGCTGTTAGGGCAAGAGCGATTCCTTCAATAGCAATTTTCAAAGCTTGTCCCAAGAATGGGGCTACGAACTTTGAGAGGAATGTAAAGAGTGCCTGGAATGATTCTTTGTTATCTTCTACTGCTCCCTTGATTCTATCAAAGGCAAATCTGATGCCTTCAAAGACTGGGATGAAGATTGCTTTTGCTCCGGCGATGAAAGTCTTGAAAGCGTTTCCGATTCCCTTTTCTCCACCGATTGAATCGATGAATCCTTGAACTGCTGGGACAACTTTATCGACAATGATTGAAACCATTGGAGTAATTGCATCAAGGATGAAACCGCCGATTGATTCTTTGCCTTCTCCGATTGCTTCCTTAAGACGGCGCATCTTTCCATCGAAGGTATCTGCTTGCTTTGAGGCTTGACCTTCAAAGGTATTAGCCAGGGAAGCCGTAGCAGCTTCAAAGTCTTTTGATTTGATGATGTTTTCATCGATACCGCCACCGAGACGTTTAAGAGCTGTGAAGTTTCCATCGTGAGCCTTTGCAAGTGCTTCTGAAACTGCCTGAAGTGACTTGCCTGTTCCGGCTGCGATATTGATTGCAAGAGTCTGTAACTTCTGTGCTTCTTCGACATCTTTCGTTGATCTAACTAATCGGTCCAACGATGGTCGAAGGTCATTGTCATTGATTCCATAGGCTAACTGGGCTTTGGTTATGTAAGCCTCAGTTGACTTGATTTGAGCATCTGTCGCGCCTGTAACGTTCTTCAGGGATGTCGCTAGGCGTAACTGTGCCGCTTCATCTTCGATTGCAGCCTTGACTCCATCAATGGCTAACTTGCCAGCATAGGCAGTAGCAGCTACTCCGGCAGCCAAGAATGCAGCACCGGCTATCTTGCCGAACTTAGTAATCTTATCGCCGAATGAATTGACTTCATCTGCGCCTTTGTTAAGGCTTGCGCTTAGGTCTTTGACTTCACCAAGGATTGCTAGTTTAAGGGTTCTGCTATCTCCAGCCATTAGAACTCCTTTAGAATCTCAGAGAAGGCATTTTGCCATTCGTTAATAATATGAGGCTGTGCAGCCTTGAGTGTTGGATAAATAAAATAACCGTAATTGCCCTGGCGATAGCGTGGGGTTCTCGCAGGGAATTGCTTATATCTATTTGATCCGAATTCCATACCAGCCCATAAGCGCTTAGTATCTGCTCCACCTGAGAACTTCTGAGAAGCGAATCCTAAACTGATTTCACCAACCTTAGAAGTCTTTGAAACCTTACCGCCTTGAGCGACACGAACTGCCACAGTTGTAGCAATAGTTCTAGTTCCAGCAGCTCTTTGAATCTGACCTAGAGCGTAATCGGCTAAAGCTCCTGAGACTTTCTTTGCCTGTTCAATGGCAACGTCATCCATGGCTTTGAAGGCTTTGATTACTTCTCGGATTTCTTTCCGATTGTAAGCATCAACCTCTTGCTGATTCATTACGCTCCTCTAGTATTTCAATAGCCGTCAAAATATCTTCTGCTGACTTCCATTCCGACATTGGAATATGAGTCGCAATTGCTAACTCAACTAGGAGTCTGCTGATACTTCCTCGGCTATGGCTTTTGGGCTATCAGAGTCCACATCAATATCCTCGATGGTCTCCATCCATACATCAAGAGGCTTTACTGGTTGTCCAGCAGCTTCTCTTTTCATGGCACTATGCGCTACGAATAAGATGTCCCACATTCCTGAGAATTCTGAGATCGACTTCTTTGTAGCCATTTCCCATTTGGCAAAATCAGGCGGATAGGCAACATAAGTCACCTGATCCCCCGACTGGTATGAAATTGTGATTGCTTTTTTCATGTTTGCTCCCGTTGGTTAGATTATGAAATTGTTAGTGTTGGCTTTGCTGTTCCCTGGAGAACGAAAGAGATTGACTGAGCATCCTTGCCTGTACCTGAAGCATCAGGGAATGAAGGATAGACGTTGCCTGTAAAGACTGCGCCTGTTGCTGCTGTGAATGTGTAAGCGACTGCTGTGTTTGGTGCTGATGATGCAGCTGTCCACATTGCTTCACAGATTGAGTTTGTTGCGCCCCAGTCTGCAAGCATTGTGATTGAGATAGTTGCAGTTGTATCAAGAGCGAAGAACACCTTGCCGTCGATTGTCTCGTAAGCATTGCGCTCTAGGTCTGTCTTGAGTGTTGTAGATGTAACCTGATCGCCGTATGTCTTACTGTCGATTGTAAGCGATATATCGCGACCTGTGATGACTGTTGTTGCCATTTTGTCTCCTTAGACTGTTCGCGTGTAGTGGGTACTAACGCCTATATCGGCTACTAGCAGATTGCTTGCGCCTACTTGAGTGACTGTTGGACGTTGCACATCGCCTACTTCGTAACCTGCTGGAATGGCTAGTACAACGCTTTCTATAAGTTGCTCGATGTTGTCGAGCGATGCTGGATTGCTTGAGTAAGTAACGCAGCAAGAGATTGTGAAGTTAATCTTGCACCGGAATGATGATGATCCGATTGTGTCGAATTCAAGGTATGGTGAAGATGGGACTAGGACTACTGCTGGAACTGGGACGTTCTCAGGGACGTAAGAAAATACGTTTGCTGAGACACCTGCAAGAGCTGTGGCTAATGGTCCTCGGACTGCCGAAAGAATTGTTGATGCTGGCATTATTGAGCCATAGTCTGTGTGTCGAGATAAGGTCCTAGAAGACCTACGCAACGATTGAATAAACTGCGCCCCATGCGGAATGGTGATGGGCTAAAGTCCACACCTTCGATTTGTCCACCGGCTGCTGTACGGCTCTGGAAGATTTCAACAGAGACCACTAAGACGGCTGATTCAACTGCGCTATTTCCAACATAAGTTGATGCGCCAGTTAGGGTAGCCAACCCTGATGGAATAATATTCTTTGAGATGATGTCAGCGTTTGTAATTGCTGCTGAGAATGTATAGTCATCAAGTAAGTCAGTTGTGACTGTGCGTGTGCCGTTGAAAGGGCTTCCGCAGCCTGAAATGACTATTGACTGAGATTCTCCAAAAGGGTTGAGAACTGGGGTCGAGAAGTACGCGATATTATTGTTAAGTGAAACTGCATCAATTGGGACTGAGTATGTAACAAGCATTGGCAAGATAATTGCTTCAGCATTATCAATGATGTCTGATAGAACGCTGTCAGCATACAGAGAGGAAGAAACACCAAGCGTTGATCTCAGCTCGGAAGCCGTAATAATTGTTGGCATTTCTTTCCTCTCTATAAACTGCTGGTGGGGAGAACGGGAGCATCCCCCCCACCATGACTAGGGTTTGCTTATGTAAGGTTCCAGCGACGAATTCCTGCGCCGACCTTTGTAGCAATTGCGTAGTAGCCGTAAACCGCTACCTGTAGGCGACCATTTGCGAGAGCCTGAACCTGAATCTGTGTCTTTGGCGCTTCGTAGAATGTAACTGCCTCTGGTACTACCAAGAATGCAGAATCATCGATAAGTGTAGTGATTGACATGTGTGGATCAACAAATAGGTTTTGTCCCATTACTGTTCCAGTCAATGACTGTACGCCGACATTTCCTGGCGCATTTGAAGGCTGAGCAGCTGTAAACAGAGGACGATTTGTTGTGTCTTCAGCTGAGATAATCTTCTCCCACCATGCTGTGTTAGCAATGATGTTCTTGGCGAACTTTCCTGCTGCTGCGTAAGCCGCTGGAGTTTCTTTGCCAATGTATGACTTGAATCCTGCGATGTCTGCTGCTGTTGCTGTTGCTTGAGTTCCATCAGCGATTAACTTTGCTACGACTGCGCGATCTGTTGCCTTTGCGTATGCGTAGTTGAGTTCCTTGATGAGTTCATCGTAAAACGCAGGTGAGCTGCGATCAAGTAATTCCCAGCTGATGGTCTGCAAGCCAGCCGCTTTTTTCACGTCAACTGTGATGTAAGTTGAAGCCATTTCAGTTCCGCCAAGTGCTTCGCCTTCTGTTGAATCACCATCGACTGTTGGAGCTGTTGAAAGCTTAGGAATTGTGAATGACATTCCTGTGCCTGGCAATACACCACGAGATATTGCATCAACCGCTGGACGACCATCGATTGAAGTAGTGATGAATTCGCTCATGTGTGGAGCGAGAGTTAAACCTGTGTTTGTTGAAGTATCGTTTGTAGCCTTAACGAGAGTCTTTGCTTCGTCATCGCCCATTGATGCTTTGATGTTTGCCTCAAGGAACTGACCTGCTGTGAGGTTAGTGTTGATGCGTGGAGTTGCGTAGAATGCTGGCTTGTGTAAAGCCGATGCCTCTACTGCTGTCGCTTCTACCGCTTCAGTTACGGCAGGAGCTTCTTGAACGGTAGTGTCTGACACTTGTTCTCCTTCTGTTGTTGGGTTTGCATCTGCTACCTCTACAGGAGCAGAATCTTCTGATGCAGCGACTTGAGCGACACGCGCTGAGTCAATTGCTGGGTCTGTGACCAATGATGTTTCTACGATTGATGACTTACTGATGACCATAACGCCATCTTGATTGTCCCAAGCATCGACCTTTACTCCGACTGAGAATCCATCGCGCATTCCTGTTGATGCTTCAACTAGCGCATCATTTCCTGCTGTAGTTTCAGCAATTTTGAATGTTGCGACAATGCCTGTATCAGTAACTTCGTGTGCAATAAGTTTTCCGATAGGTCTAGTGCGATCATGTTCCAGGAGAAGCTTGATGCCCTTGTTAAATTTGATTGAATCTGATGCAAAGATTGTTGGACCAGCAGAAGTGTTGCCCTGCTCGCCCCATGTAACGATTTGTCCTGAGATTGTGCGCGACTGAGAATCAGCAGCTGTAAGAGTTATAGGGACTTCGATTTTCATTTGATTAGGTCTTCTTCCTCTTGGATTTGTTCAATGCTCATAGCACCGATTTGATTAAGAATCTGATAAACCTGAGCGCGCTCCAATGGATTTCCGCGAAGGAAGTCATCGAGTGAGAAGCGAATCTCAGAAGTTGATGGACAGATATCCGGAAGTGATAGACGGCTTTCAATGGCAGCAAGAATTGGGCGCATTGAGAAATCTACAAGAGAACGTCTTTCAGAAGTAGCGTTGGAGTAGGTCATAGAGTTTGTTTCCGCTGAAAGGAAGTAAGCGGGAATTCCGGCTGCTCTTGCTATCTCCAACGCCACATACTGACGAGCCTCTACGAGCTGAAGGCTCTTAGGGTCGAAACCAACTGACTGCATTTCAATGTCTGCATTGAGAAATGCTGTTGATCGTGTAGCGCGAGAATTGCGCCATGCTTCGAGAAGCTTTGCAATACGCTCTGAAGTTAAGTTTGTACCGTTTGACTTAAGCACCATTGAAGGTACTGGTTCTTTTGCATACTGGAGTGCAGCCTTTTCTAATTCGACTGCTGCAATAACTGTGCGACCTGCGCGATTGATGAATCCTTCGTCTGCGCCATCGAAGCGAATGATTGAACCAACTCCGGCGATAGGTGCTAGGCGACCATCGACTTCGTATGCTTCGATTTCAGTCATGTTTGAATTAAACTTAGCCTGGACACGACGTGGATCAATGCGAGTCCATGAACGAACACGTCCATCTTCTGCATAAGCATCAAGAACTAAACCAAAGCCAACACCGTATAGCCAAATATCTTCAGCCAACCAGTTATAGACAACGAATCCTGCAACGCGTGGGTCCGGTTGATTGATAACGCGCAATGGATCAATGTGTGCGCCAGTAAGTCGGTTGTATTGTTCTAAAGGTAATGATGCGATTGTTCCGCAGATAATGTTACGAGCGCGAGCGACTGCTGGAACAGACATTGCAGTAGCGCGATCTACTGTTGATGGTGCATTGAGCAAACCATAGACTGATGAAGATAAATTGAAAGGCGAAAGAGAAGCTTCAACATCCGTAGTCTTTTCAGTTACAGATGGCGCTCCCAAGAAGAATTCTTTGAGTCCCATTAGGGGTCAATTATACACTAACCTACCATAATATCTGACTCAGTTTCTGCACGAGTCGCAAAGTGGCAAACCATTGCTAGTCCAACGGCGGAACAGATTGTAGCGTTCGACACTTTTCGTCCCAAGTACCATCCACCGTCTTTGAATGGAAGTTTGACTGCTGAGAGAACTTGTTTGTTGAACTCGTCTTGATCTGCGTGCCGTAACCTTCCGGAAGTGATGCTGGAAAGCATTTCGTCGCAAGCTTGACCATAAACTGCGCCATCGATAGGCGTAACAGAAATACCTGCTGGCGATAATAGAGCGGCAATAGCACCGGATGTCTGACGAGAATACGCAACTGTTTCAACTTGATACTTCCTAACTTCATCGGCGATGTCATTGGCGATTTGCTTGGCATCTAGGTTTACTGGATTGGTCCAGGTCTTTAAGAGAACCGCATTGATGAGGTCTCCCTTTTGCTGGGCTGCAATTAATGCTCCGGCTTTTCTATCCGGACTTAAATCAACTGCAAGCCATGTCTGTTCTTCTTTGTCGAGCTTGAGATTCTTATCCGCTATGGATGCCCAGTTTGTAGGACTGATAGCAGGATTGACAACCGATACCCATTGGCAAAGAAGTTCTGTTCTGACGATAGATTCTTCGTCCGACATAGCAGCTTCTAAATTCTCGATGCTGATTGTGTAACCGGCTGACGGATTGGCTTGCATCCAGGCGTTCTTATCTCGGATGTCACAACCTGGTTCAGCAGACCATTCGAACCAACCTATCTTGTCATCTGCTCCGGCTGCTGCTGCCAAGCCCCTGTCCCTAAGGCGATTCAAGACAATACTGTGTTGGTCTCCGGCGTTGCTGAAAATTAGTGTTTGAGGATTGGGAGTAGCCATCTGCGTATAGCGAAGCGAACTCCACACTTCATCATCGTGGAATTCTCGAACTTCGTCCATGTAGATCGTGTCAGGTGCTGCGATACCACGAGAAGCAGAGTTATTGGCTCGAACCAAGTAACGTCCACCGGATTTAAGTTTGATTTCCTGTGATCCTTTAGATTCGTACTTCTTACCAAAGTCATCAGCCAGTTTTGCATGGCTTTGAATCGTGTCATCTATCTTCCAAAAGATTTCAGAGGATGTTGTCAGCTTGTGAGCCGTATGCACCTGGAGTTTCTGCCCTAAAGCAAACATTCTCCATAAAATCATCAGCTGCATGAAGGTAGATTTACCATTCTGACGGCTAATAATCACCCCTACTTCTTTGAAGAACCACTTGTCATCTTCTGTAACTTTGCAGATTTCATGGGCCAAGAATTGTTGCCAGGGGAGCAAAGTGAAACCGATTGACTCACAGAATTCAATGAAATCAATGCCGTATGAAGGCAAATCAGGGGATTTAGTCCATATTCGGGGTTCTACAACACCATGCCAAACCTTCTGAGGCGGTTCTGAGCCTGTTTCAGCCTTAATAGGTATACTCACTCGGAATCGTCCTGATAGTGGCTTATTGAGGCGTTTTTCGGGATAAAAGAACCAA
>JAULBY010033672.1:0-15041 GCA_032358315.1 Ophiocytium majus | reverse complement strand
GCATCATATATGCTTGAACCTGTTTACTATTTTTCTCTATGATGATTTTATATAATCGTGTTGGCATTCCTAATCCATTACCAATCACAGGATGTCCTTGGTCAAATATACCACCAGAGATAATATAGAAATCTGTATTAGGTGCCGAAGCCCATTGGCGTTCCCATGTTTCTAATTGTTTCCAAATACCACGATTGTTGTTTGCTAATTGTGCGACCATATTACTTAAATAAAAACTCTCACTCATAATAGCATCATTCTGTGTATTATTACCTGCAGGCGCCATGTGACCACGGTCATGTGTTTTACCTACAATAGCATAGTCAGCAAGACTAGCGGAACATTGTGGTGTCACCAATGGGTCAGGCCTAAAGTTATCTTTACGCTTTGCTGGACCAGTCATTGCAGCAACTGTTAAATGTTCGAATACTGCTACAGGGGCTTTAACAGAACACCGATGTATCACAGCATAATTTGTATGGCAGATTTCTTGGTCACCTGCTTGTGGTTCATATTGTGGTGTACCATTAACTGTAAACTGTGGACATTGTTGGTTAATCTGTGCGAATACAGCAAATGGTAATAATAATACGAATAATAACTTTTTCATTTTTGTTCTCGGTAAAATTTAATTGCCTCGACTAGACCATCTATGTCGTCTTCTTTTCTCTCTATAAAGATAAGAGGTGAATTATCTTCAACTGCCATGATTACTACCAATTTATTTATAGGTGTACCGATGAGTTCTTCATACATCAAAGCATATGCAGTTGTTTGCCAAAAATAATCTAAAATATTTTCTCTTGATTTAATCCTTGCTGATGTTTTAAAATCAATAGATGCTAACTCACCATCGAACTCAGCAATACAATCTACACGGCCTGCCATACCCAATTGAGTTGACCATAGAGCCTGTTCTTGGTAGTGTATATTGTTAATACGATTAAGTTCTGGTTTAAGAGCAATAAACATTTCTTTGGCATCAGGCATCATATCACCTGTACCTTGATTGTTTAAGTACCTCTCACATAGTGTGTGTACATTAGTACCACGACCTGTGGCCTTCTTTGAGATTTTGTTGGCAACTTCTTCACCAACTCTCTTACGCCATGCCTTGATGGCTTCTTTCTTTTGTGCCCCTAGTACGGTGGTGACAGATGGTAACCTAGTTCCATCAGGTAAAGAGTAGTATCTTTTACCGTCAGGAAATGTGGTTGATTTGAGGTCTTGGAGTGGTTTTGGTGGGCAATATGTAAACATAATATAATCCTATCATAAAAAAGTTATATAGTCAAGCTGTAAATCCCTTATTATTATTTTCTGATAGGACTCTTAATCGTTCAATTTCTTCTAACATAGCATATGTCATTGTTGGTAATGTTGAATCATCAGGAGTATTTAAAAGTGCAATTGTTGTTTTAATTGATTGTATATCCTGATTACAATCATTACAATGCAATGCCTCAATTTCTTCTTGTGATATATCTGAATCACAATTCGAACAAATATGGTGTACCCATTTTTCTGAATCTTTAATAATCATTTTTATTTTTCTTTCTATAAGAGACTCTTTTAATAATCATTGATAAGTTCCCCAAATCGTTCCAAGTGTTACAACTGAAAGTGTGCCACCACCCGAACGAATTGCATATCCACCAAGTCCTCCAACACCCTGAGTTGCATTGGTTCCACCAATACCACCTTGTCCAGGAAATCCGTTACCTGCCCAAGCCGGTTGGTCAGTATAAGATACTGAACCTCCTCGGCCACCACTAGAACCTACATAAAAAACCGGAGAAGTTATCAAACCACCACTACCCGGCAAAGGAGCACCGCCGGTATATGCTGGATTCCAAATATCGTATATGGGTATATTGCCTCCTGGTCCAGAAAAATCGGTCAAACCATTTGCACCACGTTCTGGATCTCGACCTCTAGTCCAACCAATATAATAGACACTTGCGCCTTGTGCGCCGCCATATGAAGGAACAATCGGACTTCCTGTTCTACCCCCAACACCACCTCCACCGCCTTCATAAACAACTGAATTATATGAGGTACTAGAACCACCACCGCCACCTCCACCACCGCCACCAATATACCCGTTATTAGTTAATGATAAATTAGTATATCTGGTAATTGCATCTCCACCAGCTCCTCCATCTCCACCATTTTTAGACGTTCCATAGTCAGGACCTGCACCGCCGCCACCTCCACCACCGCCACCTCCAAAAATAGCATAATTATTAATTAAAGTAGTTGGAGTAGAAACGCTAACTCCAACACCACCAGCACCTCCAGCAGCTGCTGTACCTGCACCATAACCTCCATAGCCAGCAATCATTCCGTTATTAGTAATGTTTACATAAGAACCAGCTGGAAGTGCATTTACATTAAGTGCAGCCGCACCACCATAACCATATCCATAAACAGTAGAACCAGCAGGAATGATGATAGTAGCATCAACAGGTAATGTCCCATTCCATCCATATGAAGTTAAAACAGAACTTAAATCGAAGTTACCATAGTTACCACTAACGGTGAAAGTGAGTCTGAATACTCCTTGTCCATTATAAAAATTGGACATGGATATTGTACCTGAATCCGGCACATTAGTATTAATAGATCCTGTTCCATCTGGATAGACACTTCTAACGTATGAACCACCACGATAGTATTCAGTCAATGCTATTGGGTATGCTCCACCATATCCTGAATATTCAGCTTGCAGCTGAGCAAATGTTATTGGGCCTGAAGCTGGGAGTGTCATAGTTTTTTATTATTTTTATTGTTAAACTTATATTTATGCTAGTTGTAATACGATGTCCTGTGTGGATCAAATGATGAGGTAGTTACCTTCTCCTCATACTCTCTGACATTTCTTGATAATTCTATTAATTCTTCTTTAACTTTTTCTTTGTTGTTATACTCATGATATAGGCGCTCTCTTTTTGTCATTATTCGCTTTTGGCTCATGGAACTCCTTAAGTTAGTTAGAAATAATTTACCACTCCCTTGGCATCTTGGTTTTGTGGCTTTTGTGTAAGGTATTACCTGGAATAGTATCTTTCATCCGCTGAATAACACCTTGTTCAAAGGCCTTATCAGCAGTCATAGTACCTGGAACAGACATACGACCAGCATCAGAGAATACAGGCAGATTTTTGGCCATAAAGTGTTGTTGTAGATGCGGATTCTTCTCTTTAAAAGAACGGAGAATTGTGTGGGACATTTTGTGTTCTTCAATTTCATTTGTCTCAGTATTTAAGAAATCATATGACGGCATAACAGGACTCTTTCGCTTGTTTTAAAAATTCACTTAACCATTTTGGTCGTTCTCTGCTATTTATCTTACCTGACCATGACCACAGGTGTTCTTTATTCATCACATAATACCTACGATAGGAATTAATAGAATCTCCTGCCACTTTAACATCTTCTGGCATGGCTGGTGTTGGTTCTGTGAAATCTTTAGTACCATTAATATTGGTTGGTGTAGTTTGTAATCTATTCACTAAGCCACTACTCTCACACTTATGTACCTTACCATAACGGTATGTATATTCTTTACAACATTCAACAAGTAAAGTATACAACCAATGGTAATTCATAGCAGATTGGCGACACCAAACTGCCGAAGGATGATTAAGGTGAGTAGCAGAATACAACACAGACTCACGGTCATCAGGAAGAACATATCTAGTTTGTTTACGACCAGTTTTACCGAGGCCAATAGACACAGTACCATCAAGAAAACGGTGAGCAGTAGAAAGAAGTTGAGCATATTCGAGGATCATTTTTATACAATGTTTATCAACGTGCATTTCAGCACAAATTTTAGGGTTATTATCTAGGTAAAATATATTCATAACATTCTCAATAGTCCAACAGTATCAATAGTAACTAACAGAAGATAGTTAGCCAACATTCCAAACGATTTGCGAGTAAAAGAAGCCCAAGCATACATAGCGCAGCCAAGTATCCAAATAGGATATAAGACCAAAAGCGGAGGATTGGGTACAGTAAAGGCCATCGTGATTGAGCAACCAATACTGATAGCCCAAGCAAGCAACTCAATAATAAAACGGAAACGATTACTATACCAATCGCTTTTAATCCATTCAAATGTGTTTAGAAAAATATCATTCACTTTAACATTCACTACCATTACTATCTAATTTTTTAGATGCTTCTCTAGCCTTGTTAAAGAATTGATTAACATCATCCAAATCACATTCTTCATCAACGAATTCAGTAGTTTCAGCAAAGTCATCCACAATATCTATATGACCTTCAAACACATAACCACAACCTCTGAGGAACATTTCAAACTGTTCTAGTATGCTAGCCAAAGACTCGGCTTCAAATTCTATTTTTCTCTTGGATGCTATTGCATCTTGAAACGGCATAGGTTCATATTCACCGGTAAACTTAAATTTCATAATTTTGGAATCTCCATGGCAACAGATTTTAACGATTTAACTTTCTTAGCAATATCTTCAGTAGATACAACTTGCATTGCTAATTGTTGGAACATTGGATAAGAATCTACAACCTTCATGGCAGTTTTACCACCAACGGCAGCAGAGTCAGCAAAGAATAGAGCACATCCACCTTCATACAAAGGTGCAATCTCAATCACTTGATCCAAATTTACTATCACTTTACATTTCTTTTCTACTGATTCTACTTCAATGAATAAACTCATGTTGCTTCTCCTTGGTTAGTTGTGCTACGCTCTTTGTATTTTGCCAGTTTAGCCTTCTTCTCGGCTTCTTCAGCATCAATCATCATCTTTTTCCAATGAGATTGTTTTTCACCACTCAATAATGCAAGTGTTCTTTTGGTTGACTTACTTAGTCTAAAATCTTTATTGGTCATTTTTTATCACAATCTTCCACTCTAACTAATGTCACGGTTGTTTTACCTACAGGCCTAACAAAGTGACATTCACCTTTGACTGACCATACTAAATGATTCTGTATACCACCTTTGAAATCCATTAACGAATCTAATTCTGTTTTGTTGAAACTATAAATCACAAAAGAAAACAACATAGCCCATGCACCATAAAATACCACACTACCTAAACTATCTTTTAATTTACTAATCATAATGTAATCCATCCTTTGTAATATGGAATATAAAGTATAACACAAACCATTGCTAATATCAAGCAGATACAGCCTAACTTTACCATTTCTTCATGGTAATATTCTTTCTCTAACCGAATCATTTCGTTTTGTGCCACTATCATTTCTTGGCATTCTTCCACACCACCAAGCATCATAATGGTTTTATCCGATTCTTTTAATCTACGGTGAGCACTCACATAATGTATTATACTAAGCATATTAATCCCATAAGTTTTGGTAGTAACGACCAAACAATCTATAACCATTTGCCTTACGCTTCTGGTGTGCCTCTAAACCCTCACGGTCAACTTTGAGTTTACCCATTCTTTCTTCCCAATCTTCAACACCACGGCTTTCAGAGTGGTCAAAGAATTGAGCTTCATCATCATCTTTGAGCTCTTGTTCAAATGCCCAAACCATTTCATTCATAATCCAATCCCAACGCTTGAAATGATTATCATCAGTATCCCATTCATTCTCTTTTGGTGGTGCTGATGTGGACTTCAATTCATCTGGTACATCAGCATCATCTGTAAAAGGTGCACCGTGTTTCTCTTTGTTTAATTGCACGAGCATTGGATGAATGATATAAGATAAGGTATGATCCATTGACCATGTATCGTATCTATCAATCTTCACATAACGAATTGTTGGCTTGATTACCTCACGAATTCTTTTGATGACCTGACAGATAGGATCCAAGCGGTCACTCCACTTTTCAACCCACTCAGGTCGGTCAACAAAATCTACATCTTCAACGATACCTTTATCACGGTGGCATTTAGACCAATCTGTCCAGAAAAAGGTATAATCAATAATTGTATATGGACTTATCCAATGGTCTGGATATCCATTTATAAACACACGCATTATTTACTCGCTTTCTTTAGTATTGCTGATTCAATAGACCTAACCATATCCACCCAAGTTTTTCTATACCAATCATGTTGTTTAATTATTTGGTCTATTTCCTCATCAGTTAGTTCTTTTATTGAGGCCGTTTCTTCAATCCATGCACGATGACTTCTTAAGGCTTTTATGTCAGTTTGTTGTTGGCATACAATGTCTGCAAGTTGTCTTGAAATGCTGTCACCCCTGTTTTTTGCTATCCTTACCAACTCATCAGCTAGTTCATTTTCAGTCATTTTGTTTTCTCCGCTAACTCTTTATATCCTTGGCCAGTTGGATGTATTTTATCGGCCGACAATTTACTAACAGGTAATACAATATCACCCCAATCAGAGGCAATCATTCTTACTATTCTTTGTGCTTCAACATTCTGTGGTAAAATCCAATATACTCTTTCAGATTTTATAATGGCACGGGTGCCTCTCAACTCTAATTCGGTTTGTATACCTTTATCGTTAGTGCCTAATGAAATGATTGTATTAACTGCACTTACATCTAAGTTATAATACTTTCTGTTCCATTGAGCACTATTGATACCAACTTTAGAATAACTAACGCAGTCAGGTCTATGTGTAGCAATACCTTTTGCGATTGAATCACCTATGATTAAACATTCTATCATAGTTTACTTAGGCTGTCAACCATTCTACATGGTTTTTAATGGTAATTTCTTCTGAGCCATCATAATCTTCAACGATGAATTCAGTACCAATAGGCAACCATCTAACTTCCAATTGTTCAACACCACCAAGGTATGGCATACTGGCATGGTCAACAATACCTAGTAAATCAGCAATAAAGGCCTCATCAATATCCGAACGGAGGCCGTTCTCTACCATATTCACCAATACTGGATGAAATAGTAATTCATCCACATGATTCCATGTATGCCAACCACCACCAAAACCAGGTGATATTAATACTGCTACTTTACCATCTCTAATAACTTTTTGCATTATAGTTCCTTTGCGTCATCAATTAATCGTTGCATTTTACTCTGTCTATCTATTATGTTGAAGAACAGCCTCAATGTATTATGTGCATCTTCATCAGCACGGTGTGGTGTGCCAACAAATTTCATCTTGTATGTTGCCATAGCAGACTTTAAACCACCTGTTGGTCGTTTGGCACTTGCCAATAGTTTCAACACATACCAAGTCTTTACATCTATCCAACGATGTCCAAAGAATGGGAAATGAACTCCCTTCTCATTCATCAAGGCCTTCAACTCAACACTATCACCGCCTCCCCATGTAACTGGATTGACGAATGGTTTGTATTGATTAACCAACTCACCAAACTCCTCAGCAAACACATGGTAATCAACCGAATTATACTTCACATCATCATCAGTAATACCAGTTAGTTTGGTGATAAATGGAAATATATTTTCTTTAGGATCGAAATACCATTTGCGAGTGATTATAGAATTCTCCATGTAATGGTCCCAAGTACCTATAGCCACACCAACCTGTATAATTGGTGGGTTTGGTGTAGAACCATCTTCAGCATTATTCAATTCTAAATCTAGTGCTAGGTAATACTCTGTTGCATTCATTCTTTAATTCCAAAATGTTCTTTAATCACTTCACCAACACCATCATCGGATGTTTCGGTAGAAGCTACCATTGCACATTCCCACACAATCAACTCGGTGTACCTGTCTAAAGCGGCTTCCCACTGGTCTCTATCCTTGCCTAGGCCGTAGACATCAATATGTGATTCTCTAACAAGTTCTCTAATTCGTTCGTTCATCTGGCGCCACCTCAAATGTATAATTTCTTTTCTTTGCAAAGGACTCTGCTTCTTCTAATGTACCAACCTCATAACCTTTATCGGAATGCTGTTCATCAAAATCATATACAATATGCATAGTACCCATATCTTTATCAGATAATTGCTTCTGTAAATTTTGGAACACACCAGCACCATATGCACTCATGCCTTTAGAATTCTTATAGCAAGTGTATACGCTACCAGAATGGTTATGCACCTCATAGTGTTTATCACATTCAATCACTTTGGTAACACCTGAGCTAAAACGCCACTCATCAGAGCCGGCATATCCGCCATACCAATTACCAAATACTTTATATAAAACTTCACCTTCTTTACTCTCAACTCTAATCAATGTCCAGCGGTCTGGTGTATAATCACTCATCTTTAACTCCTACAAATATTTTTAATGTTCGTTCATCATCTTGTAAACTGACCTTATCAATTACAATATTCCACTTTTCATAAGAGTTACCATCATAGTCTATTACAACCACTCTGGTAACCTTACTTAAATCAAAATCAAATGGCATTTCCATTACCATGTCCTTATATCGGTTATATCAACCACAGTATCAACTAAGGTGATGTTTTGTGTTTCAATCAAATCAAATCTAACTTGCATAGTGGAACCAATTGCACTTGTAGCAGGATTTTCAATAGTGAAATGTTCTACCTCATTGAAGTGTTCCACTATTTTATTCAACTGCTCTAACTGCTTTCTACTAAGTGTTAATGATGCCATTATACCTCCAAGTATTTCAATTGAAACTGGTTTGCAAAACTTTCATAACCAACATAACCTCTAGGATTACAAACCACTCTGGTCTCACCAATCATATAATCTGATACATTGTGCATATGGCCATGAGTCCACAATTTAATCTGTGGCCTATCCATAATAAAACTGGATAAATCAGATTGAAAAGCTCCGTTCATTACCGTATCACCTTTATATTTCTCAGCAATACTCAATGGACTTGGTGCATGATGACCAACTACCACATAAGTCTTGCTTGTATCTTTTAATGTATCATTAAAGTATGCTAAAGTCTCTTTATGCACACTATATGATTGCTCAGGTGACCATGTGGATGGTTTTTCATAGTGGTCAACTCTTTCAACAACCAACTGGCCATCTTCACCTCTAATCAATTTACCATCTTCAATTTTGTAAATATTATTTTTATGCTTTAACATAACATTACTATTCTTAATCAGCCGAAAGTCATTCATCATCTGAGCAACTTGCCATATTGTGACCTCATCACCTTTATTCATATCAGTCCATAATGTGGCACCAACAAAGGTAACATTATTAATGGTAACTGATTCTTTTTCAAGAATATGTAAATTAGGAAATGCCAACTGAGCCTTCAATGTATCCTGAGTCCAAGCAATATCATAATCATAATGCTCATGGTTACCCATTACATATACAATCTGTGGAAATTGGAATGCTATACGCTTAAAGAAATCTAAAACTAAATCCTGTTTGGCCTTTTTCTGACCTGAGCGGAATACTTTAGCCGTGCAGATATCACCGCTGAGGATTAAAACATCAGCGTTGCCATCATTCTTCAAGTTAATATCTCCGAACTCTAAATGAAGGTCGGATGCTAATGCGATTCTCATACAAAATTCTCCTTAATACAACCATTATAACACAACCAAGGGTGGTGTCAAGTTATATATGTGAAATGTTGTATAAAAACAACACAATAAGACACCATAGGATTGCGTAGGTGCAATTCCCATGGCTTCTAGTGTATTAGTTTATCATCTATCTTTGACGCAAACCTACAACTTGGATCATTTTGGATACTATCAACCAATCTCCAGAAATCATCTTCACAGCCTGTGTTTTGCACCATCAATAGAATCCTACCAAGTAGGACACCAGATAATGATAAAGGGGCTAACTTATTAACTGTGCCCCATTGTACCAATTTGGTATCCACTTCTTCAACTAAATGTAGTAATTGGTTATCATCCATATTAGTTTAGTATGTTTTGGTTACGAAAATTCTCACACATTACTGAAACAGGTACTTGCAACTTACCGTGGTCTGTTCTTACAGATAGGTAGGTGATTTTTGGTTGCAACTGGACTTTGATACACTCACGAGCAGCTGCAATGACTTCATTTTGATCCATGGCTTCTGGACCCTCATAATTCTTCAACTTGAATACAGTTTTGGTATTTGAGTCAGGTTGAATGTTTGCAACTGGTGGTTGTTTCCACTCTATTTGAACTGTGGGTGGTGTAGGTTGCTGATTATTAGCACAACCAACGGCACCGATTACAACTAACAACGATAATAACAATTTTGATTTCATTTTAATTCCTTTTCATAATATAAGTTAATACTTCTTTTGCCTCACTACATTCAGATTGTAACACAAAATGTTCTAACCTGTCAAGCCCATTCAAGTAGTTTGCCACTTGAAGGTTCCTTAATGTATCTCTTAATTCTACCAATGATTTAATATCTACTCTGCGCCATTGGTTATAATCGGACTTCGGTTCATCCATTATATTGTTTCCTCTACTATTAGTTTACCAATGCCAATGTATTCTTCAATGGCGTGCTTTAATTGTGTCCTAGATGTTTTGGGTGCAATGAATACATAATCTAATTCTGGATTTGCACCTTCATCATTAAGAACGGTATTCAAATACTCAATGGCTTCTTTAGCATCTGCAAATTCTTTCATGCCTTTGTTGTTAAACAGAGCTGGTTTGGCAATATATCTGGTCATTTCTTGGCTTTCTTTTGTTTTGGTGCTCTGATAAATGGTACATCGGTTGCTTCGAGTAATTGCTGCCTTAATGCGTTACATTCACCAGTAATCATAGCGTTATCACGCACCAATTTCATGTGGACATCTTCAAAGCAATCCCAAAGCTTATTGAATTTTAATTCATACATTTGGCGTAGGCCAACTAGAATACTAGTTGCTTCTTCTAGTGTCAAATTATCTTCAATTATACCTTCGGATATATCTTTGATATCTTCAGTAACTCTCCAACATTGCATAATCTGTTGTTCAAAATCAAATCTATCACTCATTTAAAATCATACCTTTTAATAATAATACTGTTTGTTGCAACATTGTATTTGGTGAAGCGATATGATACACAATCTGCCATCATTTTTGTATTCACTCTATCAAATACACCCAAGTAATATGCCTGTTGTTTCTGGCAATCCATCTTATCTTCATATGAGGAGTGTATCTGATAATTGGTCGGTGAGCCTAACCAAAATATTAGAAACCAACTCATATAATCATTTCTTTAGATAATTCTTTGATACGGAACTCCAACACACCAATGGCTGTATTGAAATGACCTGTGCCGGGTAAATCTGGTCCCTTGTAATAATATCGGCGTAGTGTTTCAACTTCAGTTTGTAACACGGCAATATATTCTCTGCTACTGACATCATGGTTCTGCATTATGCTGTTTCCTTTTGTTTAGTTAATAATGATGATACTTCTTTCCATTCAACATCACGATAATCTCGGACATACCATACACCATTATCAAATAGATAATAGTATTCTATGCCAGCCTCATCATAATGTTCAACAAACTCTGCTTCTGTTTCAAATGTCCTGAATGATGTATTCTCACCACGGTCACGATTATAGAATTTACATTGATATGATATAGCCATTTCAAAATCATTTTGAATATATTCTGGTGTGGCATCAAATTCAACCTTCTTACCGATAGTGGCACCAAGTGAACTTATATCACCCATTTCAATCAGCTGATTGATTATGATTGGAGTATACCAATACTCTTGGAGAATACGACCATTGTGTTCAGGATATCCATCCCAATGGCAGTATACAGATTTGATTGTATTACGGCCATGCTTGATTGCGATTGCGCTTCTAGTTGCCATATAGTTCCTTTAGTTTGTGTTTAGGCTTACGCTTTAATTTGGAGACTACTCGCTTTGGTTTAAACGGAGTATTCTCACAAAACAAAATGTAATGTGCTCTGGTGGGTTTAGTTTGTTTCTTCATCATGTAAACCATTATACAGGAGCCACGGTAGGTGTCAAGAAATATTTTCAGTTTGTTGTTTTTCAGCAACACTTACCGAATGCTTACATTTACCACGATATCCATAACCAACACAATTACAATGGTATTTGCCACTTATTAATTCCACGGTATATTCTTTACCAGAATCTGATTTTACTTTCCAGTTTGGATAATCCGATTGTATAGGCTTGGATTGTAATTGTAAAGTGCCTGCCAATATCTCTAGGCCTGTATGTTTAACCTTTTCAAACTTACGGCGAGTGGTACTGACCTTTAATGGTTTTTTGAATACTACAATCTCATTGGTGCCCTCAATCTCATATGCCAATATATTGGACTTACCATCAAATAGGTAAGTATGATTAGGCACAGCATATTCACTATCTGACCAATCCGTAATTTCACGATATGCTTCTATTTTCATATTAATCCAGTAAAATAAAATATTCTTTAGGGAAGTTTTCAGCAAACCAGTCTAAACCTTTACGGACACCGGTGTAATCTTGAAATAATTCACAACCTTTGATTGTATCGTATACAGCAACTGCTTCAGGTGGTAACATACAAGATTCTCCAGAAAATGGATTAGTAATCAATTCTGGTTCTGTACCAACCGTAATATCTTTATAGGGTAATTTCATAATATAGTTTCCTTTTGGTTAACATTCTGGATCAAAATCATGCCATTCCTGTGCTTCATCAGGTTGGCCATCATAATCATCATCTGATACATTATCAGCACTATAAACCTGTAAATAAATCGCTTTGATTTTTAATTGTGGATACCATTTGGTAAATTCTTCCTTTACAATGTAACTATCTTCAGCAGTAAAGTGAAAATAATTTTCTTCATCTTCCGCTTCTACAATGTAATGCCTATCATTATCAATATTCATATTTCCTCCTTTATTAACCACAAATTGCATACTCTGCTAAATCTTTCCAATTGTTATTTGGATTCGCTTTACGAATCTTGGTAACTTGGATCAATGTTCGCAATGATAGTTCTTTTACTGATTCAGCCAAACTGGCAATCAGGTTCAATGCATCATTCTTAGAAACCAAATCAAACTCTGGCATGAATGATTGCTCAGTAACCAAATGCCTCATTCTTTCAACTTTCTGCTCGGTAGTCATAGTTACATCAACCGACATTGACCGAGATATAATGGCTTGGTCTAATTGTGTAGAGGACATATTAGAAATGAAAACTACACGGCCTTTGAATTCGAATGATGTAGGCAAATCTTCATCTTTGATATCGGCACGCCATGAGATAATCCGCTTAGAATAAGAATCCAAGGCACCTTTCAATAGGTTCAATGATACGGTATCTTTCAATACAGAGTCGCAATCATCAAACACAATAATGCTATTACGGTTCTCATATAGAGTCCGATACAAACCTTTGGGTGTGGAATATCCTTTGATTACAACAAAGGCATTCTTTGGCACATTGGCACCAATCTCATAATCATCAAGAATGGACATATCTTTAAGTCCAGCTTTCTTGAGCGCTGTTGTAACTGTGTGGGATTTGCCAAGACCACCAGGTCCTGTTACTACAACGGACGGCTGGTCACCATTGGCGAGCATTACAATCATATCCGATAGAAAACCGAATCTTTGATTGATTGTAAATTTTGATTGTGTAACAGGCGTGGACGCAACAGGTTCACTTTTGGCAGCTTTACGAAGCACATACTCAAGGTGACTGCGTTTTGTCCGCTTTACGGTCTTTCCGTCAATAACTGCTGTATACATTCCATTCACTAAACTAATCATATTCTCTCCTAATCAACAATAGAACCATTATACAGGTTCCACGGAGTCCGTCAAGTATTATTTTACAGATTGTTGTTTTTATACAACAGATTTAAAGCTTCAGGAGACAGTTTTAGAATGACGGAGGGCGCCATAGGGGTGATGGTATCTTGAGAGTGATTATATCTCACACCAGTAGAATTATACGCTGGAATTGCGCCTATTGAATAATCAAATATGTTCCTATTGATAGGCATATAAGGTAATGACCAGAAATTGGCATATGTGGGTATTACGGGTGTAACGGAAGTAATTAATGTGGTCATAATACTACTTATACAATCCTGACCAAAAATGAGGCAAAATTCATTGCTGATAAAACCACCAATACCCAGCCAACCTGATTATTCAATTCATCAAAGGCATTGGTGGCAGCTTTCCAAAACAATACAGATAGGAATAGGCTCAATATCTCAAGCATAATCGGACTCATTGATAGTCCAGCCCTCATAACGCAATTGCTCACGGCCTTCAAATGTGGCACTCATTCTTTCCATAGTCTCATGGATGCCTTCAATGCTTGTAATCAACCACTCACTATCGTTCCATTGTTCTGCAGTTGCAAATCTAGGCCTAAAACCATAAAAGTCTTTGTAAAAATCACTAAAGTAGGATTGTAATTCATCCAAATCCATGCTCTCAAATACACTCATTATATACCTTTCACTATGCAATTAAACTGCTCTTGATACATTTCAACAATAGATTCATTAGGCAATTCACGGTACAAGTCAGCCTGTAATGATAGTCCATATTGAACCAGTTGTTTTTTGGACATTTTGGTAATAACCGTTTTGTCCTTATCAACCAATTCTTTAATCATTTGCTCAAATACATTCATTAAATATTACTCCTCATCAATATATGTACCATTATACAGGCTTCCTTGATTCCGTCAAGCACTATTTGCATAGTGTTGTATAAAAACAACAGTTTAAGGTGTGGGTTTTGAGGCCGCCTTGGTGTATGAGTTTTGGTAATTAACTTCAGTTACCATCCATTTAAAGGGACCACGCTTTTGATTCTTATTCAAACGCTCACAGGAACATGACCGATTAAGTGAATAGAAATTTTGTCGAATATTGCTATCATTATTAGCCAACATGATTGCCTTGTCACCAACCTTCTTAAAGTGATTTGCTATGATTCCCCTTGCGGAACCATGCTGTGTCACATCAAAGGTTGCAACATTATTCATGCCTAAGATACTAGACAAGGAATCTTCCATAGATGGTTTCATAAACGATAGAATGTTATCTGATACATCCGGTAAATCTCTTGGTGGTTGTTCCTCTATAGCGGTATTGATTGATAGATTGTTGCCGTCTACATCAA
>JAULBY010033671.1:0-41195 GCA_032358315.1 Ophiocytium majus | reverse complement strand
CCCCCCCCCCCCCCCCCCCCCCCCCTTGTGCCCCCCCCCCCCCCCCCCTTCCTGCTGCCGCACCATACCACTGCCTGCCGACACGTGCCTCTGACCTCCTCTTTCATCTTTCGGGTTTGTGCCCCGTTCCCTATTGTGCGCCTCTGCTGCGGCCGCCACCACTGCCTGCTGAGACACTACTCACCACCCCTTTGCACTACTTTGTCCCCCCCCCCGTACCACACTGCTGCCGCCGCCGCCGGCTGAATGCAGCACCTGATTGCGAGTTACGTCTCGCATGATCTGAGGACCCCCCTCATGTTCATCATGAATGAGCTGGACGCGCCCAGCGAAGATGCACGCTGCGACGTGCTGTGGTGCTGCGACGTCATCAAGCAGGTGAGCCGGCGTTTGTTCAGCATGAGTGATTACAGCCACTGCCCCTGACACAGCCACTGATAGTCGATAGTCGACAGCATGTTTTGAATAGTAGTCCATGTGGTGCAGTGACGTCATCAAGCAGGTGAGCCGGCGTTTCTTTTGACATGAGTGACTACGGTCATTGGTGGTAGTCGATAGTCAATACTTCACGTAGAATTTTTGCAATAGTAGGTCATATATGCTGTATGTATATGTCATGGGATGCTGCGATGTCACCAAGCAGGCGTATTGGGGTCACTAGCATTGTTTGAATACCATGTTGTAACACTTCATACTTCAGTACCAGTACATGTTGAAATTCATAAGTACTGTATGCGTGTTACTCCTTGCATGCATGTGCTAGGGAGTGGGTGGGTCCTTCCACCACATCCCATGGGCTGCGGCACTGCAAGAGGGAAGTGTCACCTGTGCTGATGCGTCCTGGTCTGCCGCTCCTGTCGCCGGGCTGCCTTGTGGTCTGCAGATCATGGATGCATGGCTGCTTGCGCTGCAGCACTGTGAGGACGGCAACAGCGGCCACTCCTTCCAAAAGTAAGTGCCGCACCGCGCTCTGTAGCCAAATGTAAACATTTATGTATGCTCAGCCAGCCGAACACTGCACGTGCCAAGGGTAGCATGCCTGCTGTGCGCTTGAATTGTGCCCACCTCCCCTGTGTGTTTACCTCTTCCTACTGGAGAGGAAGATGTGTGTGCGGCAGCTGCAACTGTTAGCTGTGATCTGTGAGACACAGAGTCGCTGTGTGCACCCGTACAAATCACTAGTAGCCCAATCGGTTAGGTAGGGTGCTCTCAGCCCAAGCTGAAGTTGAAGCACTGGAGTTGAAGTTGTGCTGTCGGTGCCACCCGCGCGCAGTTGGTTGGAAAGCCCGGACATAAGCTGACGCTGACGGGCGCGTTCTTATTGACAGCTTCTGTCGCCACTGCTTGTTGGCGTTTGTGTGTAGTCATAGAGACATGAGGGCATGTGCGGACCTTGTTGAAGTTGACCTTGTTGAAGTTGAAGCTCCGGAGTTGAAGTTCTTATTGACAGCTTCTGTCGCCAGTGCGCTTGTTGAAGTTAGTTTGAGGGCATGTGCGGACCTTGTTTAAGTTGATGCACTGAAATTGAACTTGTGCTGCTGTTGGTGCCACCCTCGCGCAGGTCGCTGGTGCGCCCAGAGCCGAAGCCGACCCTGACGGGCCCATTCTTCCAGGGGACGGAGGCCTTTGCGGCCGGCCTGCTGCGCATGATGGACAAGCAGCTGGACGTCACCGTGCACGCGTGCGGCGTGCCCCCGGTGCTGTGTGTGGACCAGCGGCTGCTACGGCATGTCACCTTCAAGTGCGTGGCCACCGCGGCGTGCGCACAGGCGCCCCAGCAAACATGCGTGTGCATCAACCTCCTCCTGCTACTTCAAGCGTATGCGAGGATGTTGTGTTCGCCAGCGGTGTTGTGTCCCTGTGGATGTGTGTTATGTTATTACAGCACCGAAATGCCATCATCTGTACCGTGAAGCAACACGCATTACACCTGTGCACACGCACACGCGCCTGGCCCTCCAACCACCACCGCACTGCTGCAGCTCGCACTGCCCGCTGACACTTGCAAGCATGCGCTTGCGCCGCAGCAGCGGTGCCGCTACCAGCCCCCCCACCGCCCCATCCTCAACAGTTCAACAACATTCAGAAAGCGAACCCTGCTGTGCCTGTTGCTGCGAAAGCATGCGCGTCACCTTGCTGCCGCGTCAGTCAGCCCGACCTCTTGTATTCCAGCGTCCGCAGCCGCACGCTCATTAACCGCGTGCCTGTGTCTGCGCGCCCGCTTCCGCAGTCTGGTATCCAACGCCATTAAGTACACCGCCAGTGGGACTGTGGTGGTCACTGCGCAATACCTCCCAGAGCGTGCGCTCCTCATTATCACTGTACAAGACACTGGCCGGGGCATGGACGCCGAGGACCTGCTGCAGATCTGGGAACACTCGTATCGGTGCGTGCTGCGCTCTCTCTTGCAAACGTATGCAGCACTTGGGTTGTGCTTGCCTGGTGCACATACTTCGAAGTACTACGTAGTACTACAGTAGTATGTGGACACTCGTATCGGTACGTGCCACAATCTTTCCTGTTAACATTCGCGCCACCTGCGCTGCGAATTCCTGGTGCACATCTGGGAACACTCGTATCGGTACGTGCTGCGGTCTCGCTTGCGAACATTTGCGGCACTTGTGTTTGCCTGGTGCAGATTTGGGAACACTCGTATGGGTGCGTGCCACATTCTCCTGCGAACATTCGCGGCACCTGCGCTGCGAATGCCTGGTACAGATTTGCGAACACCTGTAGTGGTACGTGCTACAGTACACCGAATGCTGTCGCTGGCACCGGTGTGCTGTGTGCCGGGTGCACATGTGGGAACGCTCGTATCGGTACGCGCCAGTCCCTTGCAAACGTGGCACACCAGCACTGGTGCTGCGCATGCCTGGTTGCCACCTGTAGCTGCGCAACACCTATGCGTGCGCTTTTCACTGTTTGCAGCAGCGGCGTCAGCCACTGCGGCGGCGCTAGGTCACATGCACACACGCTTAGTGCCATGTGAAGCACTTGTGTGCCCCCACCCGGGCACCGCATGCCTGGAGCCCACCGGCTAGGTACCCTGTGTGTGCGCACACGCTGCGCCCGTTCCACGGGATCCCTTGACCCTGAAAATGACGCTCACATGAACCTCAACTACCACACACGTCTGCACTGCCCCCCCCCCCCCCCCCCCCCCCCCTCCCCCCCAGAACAAACTCTGCACGCAGCAGCAACGATCCGGGCGGGCACGGCGTGGGCCTCTTTATAGTCAAGCGCATGACGGAGGCCATGGCCGGCAGCATCAGCGCGCAGAGCGAGCGCGAGCGCGGCTCCACCTTCACCCTCAAGGTCCCCGCCCCCGCGCTCCCCGCCGGCGCCTTGCTCGGCAACGGGGAGGGCGCTCCCAGCCCCACGGACAACAGCAGCCACGGCTCGACCGTAACCGAAAGCGCGACAACCGCGGGCAGCGGCGGAGGCGCGCTGACCGCGGCCTGGCGGCCGCCGCCGGCAGGCACGAGCGTGTTGAAAAAAGGGGGCGGGGGGGGGGGGGCTGCAGGGGCTGCGCATCATGGTTGTGGAGGATGTTCCGTCGTGCCAGAAGCTGATTGTGCGCGTGCTCAGCACTGCGGGGTGCGGGTGCATCCGCGTGCTCGGCGACGGGCCCGTGGACCTGATCGTGCAGGAGCTTCTGTCACAGGGGCTGCCGTGCTTTGACGTGGTGTGCCTTGATGAGAGCCTGCCGAGCTGCCGCGGGCGCGACGTGCTGGCGAGAATACAGGCGCACCCCGTGCTGAGCCAGTGCCTGGGGGTGGTGGACATTTCCAGCAGCAGCATCGGCGCGGGCGCAGTACCGTGCCACAAGCCGCTGTTTGGGAGCGACCTCGTTAGCGCCGTGCAGCAGGCCGCACGGGAGCGCGCGTGCAGGTTTTGAGGGCGGGGGAGGGGGTGTGGTGTGGTGTGGTGTGTGGTGTGGTGTGGTGTGTGGTGTGAAGCCGTGGTGTCAGTCAGCGCTTTGGGCCGTGCGTGCACGCAAGTGTGTCGCGCTTAGAAAACGCCACTCTGTTCGCGCTACATCGTAGCCACTGTTTTTTGCGTGTGCATTTGGGTGATGTGGGTGGGGTGTGATGCGCTGCTGCGGCTGCTTCTGCTGAGCACGCAGTCTGCGGTTTTTGCACGCAGTGTACAGCCCACTGATGTGCTTCAATACAAGTGCCCGCCTGCAGGGTGTGGAGTTGGCCAAGTCTCTCTGTGCACATGCAACGACTGCTGTCTTTTGCACGTTGTGGTACAGGCGAGAATGAAGTGGTGTGGCTCCCTCTATCCGCCTTGTATGTCCTGACAAATGCCACGCGCGCCACTGCACTGACTTCACAGCTTGTTGGTGTGTTGTATTGCCACAACTTTTTGTGCTGTGCTGCATTCGTGATCTGTCACTCCTGCGGTGGTTGGTGTGCATGAGAGCGCTGACGTGCCACGGCCCAGTGTCACGCGCACGCATTAGCACTGCAGCAGCCCGCTTGTGAGCGTGCAACCTGCTGCTGGCACTGGGGCACTGCCGATGCCGATAACAAGTGGCATTGTGAAGTGGACGAGTCAACGCTCTGTGCACGCGTGCCTACACGGACAATGGGCAACAGCTTCGCTGAGCACTGCACACTCGAATGTAAGCCTGGCATGCTGCCACAGCGCTACCCGAAAACACAGTGCGAAAACACAGTCCTCTGGCCCCCCCTCCCGCCTGCTTGAAACCACGCGCGGCCGCGGCCGCCGCGGCCTCTGTTCTGAGGTTCAGTCGGTTGCTGAGCACAGCTGCGCGCTGCTGAGCAGCACGTCACAGCTGCTGCTGCACGCAGCTCGGCATTCAAAATCACTACGTACCTCGCTCTCATACACGCACACAGCCTATGGTAACAAGGAGAGGTGCAAGTCTGGTCCACGCCACGTCCAAGAGGATCGCCGTCTGCTGCAGCTGACCTCGCCCGCGCGCCCTCCTCCCCCCGCCTGCTGCCTCCAAGGTGAGAGAGCCTCCGCCTTCTTTTTCAGCAGCAGTTGGCTTTGGGGAGCTCCCAAGAGGATCTGTGCCCCAGCAGCATGCGCATGCTGCAGCGCTGGCGGTGGTAGATCGCGCACAGGCTCTAGCCTGGGCGGACGCCACCAGCAGCGTGCGGCAGCTGATAGGCACCAGCAACTTGTGATGCGCCCGCGCCTGACTGCAAACTGCTGTAATTCCTCCGGTCCGATGCCGCCTGCTAGCTATAGCCTAGAATAGAAGAAGCCCATGGGTGCCCTGCCCTCACTCTGCGAGCAGGTGGTGTTGGCGCCTGCATGGCGAAAACGTGCCTTCGCCGACCCGCCAACAGGCTAACAGGGTTTGCATTCTTGGCAGTCACAAGGGACATGTAGATGATCAGCATATTAGCATGGCCACTGGCACTGGCCACTGAACAGGCTGGCAATGCTCAGCACTGCATATTTTTTTAAGTACATGCTGCCAGGCTTCCCCTTAGAGTACAATGCTGAGCATTGCCAGCTTTTTTGCCATCTGTCAGATCCTTTTCTGGTCACACGCACCGTGCGCAAACGGCTTTCCGCGCCCTAAGCGGAGTTCAATAAAAGTACATGCTAAGTACAGGGTGTCCTGATGAAGGGGGAGTATGTGGCTGGCCACCGAACACCCTGGCGTGGTGAGCAGCTTCTTTTCTGTGGTGTACTACAGTACTACCACCACCGTGTGTGTGGTGTGTTGTTTGCTGTTCCAAGTCTCGCGTGTTCACATGCAACGACTGCTGTTTCGTACAGTTCACAAGTTCACGCAACTGTGTGGTAGTGGGCGAGGAGAGTGGTGCTGCCCCCTCACCTCCCGTGTGTCGCGGCACTTGCTCCTGGGCACCTGCATTGGCTTCAGCTTGTGTTGCTCTTGTAGCCCGCTGTGCAGACATCGCCAGATCTTCAAGTGCTGTGGTTGGTGTGTGAGAGAGCCGCGACCTGACGTGCACCGCCAACAAAGCCGCTGCTGCAGCCCGCTCATGGTATCAACAACTGCACTGCATGCCAGGGCTGCAGTTTCGCTGTTTCGCTGAGCAGATAGAACGTTTCGACGAAACGCCAGCTGGGTGCGCGAGAGCAGCACCACAAGCAGTGGGGGGGTGGCAACAGGTAGGGCAACCACGGCAAGGGGAAGCCATGCCGACAACACCTTTGGCTGCAGCCCCAGCCGCAGCCCGTCGGTAGCAGCCTGTGTTGGTGGTGCCGGCGGCTGTTGGCGGGCGGCTCGTGTGCTGCCTCTGGCAATCCCGAGCACGTCCCGTCGGAAGGTGCTCTACGGGTGGCACCGGTGCTGCTGCCACGCCAGGGGGCTGGAAGCACGGCGGGCGGGGGGGCTGGCGCTGCCGGTGCGGGTGCACCCCGCTGTGATTTATGTACCATGCGGGCGATTGGAGGAGCGTGCGTGGGACGCAGGGAGGCAGGGACAGGCTGAGCGTGCTATCAGGGGCCGCTCGCAAGCGCGCCAACGTCTCGAGGGTGGCCGTCCCGAGACCAAGTAAGTGCACCCACTTGCAGCGTGCGTGTGGAAGCCCGCGCGTGGCAGCGGGACGCGTGCTCGCGTGCCACTAGCTGCAGAGCAAACAAGGCACCGTTCCTCTGTTGCTAACGCGCACCCTTGGTGCTGCTGGTGGTGCGCACAGGTAGCAGCGGGGCGGGGGGGGGGGGCTGCCCTGCCCCGAAACCCCGCCAAAAACGAGGGCTGCTGCACAAAGCCACCCTGTCCTCTCTGCAAATACATGCGCTGGCATGGGATGAGGATGACTGGAGCAGCATCGGTGGCGGTGACAGAGGCGGCGCAGGCGGCGGCCGTGGCGATGGCGACGGTGGCGGCGGTGCCGGTGACGAGTGCGGGTCAACAACGCGCAAGCACAATGATGAGGACACTTCACTTACAAGGTAAGCTTGTAGGGGGACCTACGTGTAACCGACTTGTCACCCTAATGCTTGCACGAGGAACACTTGCGCTGACAGTGGCAAGCGACAGGGCACCGCTTTGCTGGTATTGCATGCATAAACGTGCCTCCGTGCGGAGTCGGGCAGTCTTCTCACCACAGCAGCACCTGCACTCACTGCCACACAGGTTAACAGCTTCAACTTTATCAGCCAGCGACGACTTCAGCGACCGCACCGACGTTGGCAGCGTGAGTGCGGCCAACACCCCCAGGGAGGTGCTGAGCTCGCGCTCGGAGGGCGGCAGCGTGGCGTCGCCTGCCGGCCGGCACTTGCAACGGCACGGCGGTGAGTTGCCGCACCGGGCTTGACTCTGTCACACACAGCCTGAGGCAGCACGTGCGTTCGCTTGGCTGCTATGCTTTGTTGTCCACTGCGGCGGGCGTTGTGTGGAATGACATGTTCTGACATGCCGTTTCTGCCGCCGTGTGTTGCGGCACCGTAACCAGCTCTCTCACACACAGGCAGCCAATGTGTTTGCTTGGCTGCCATGCGATTGTGTGCACTGCGGCGGGTGCTGGGTGGAGAGGCATGTGCTGGCACGCGTGTTGCCGCACCATACTGAACTTGGCCACATACCGGCAGCGCGTGCGTTGGTTTTGCTGGTATGCGGTTGTGTCCACTGCGGCCGGTGTTGGGTGGAAAGGCATGTTTTGGCATGTCGTTTCGGCCACCGTGAGTTGTGGCACCTTAATCAAGTCTCTCACTTACAGGCAGCAAATACGTCCGCTTAGCTCTAGGCAACTGTGTGCTGTGTGCACTGCGGCCGGTGCTGGGGTGGAGCGGCATGTTCTGGCATGCAAAATGGCATGTCACGGCCTCTTGCAAGTGCATGCGGTGTGCAGTGCCTGCAGTGCGGAAGTATCGTGTGGTGCACCAGGCATGCAGTGGGCTACACGTGGGAGAATGAGGCGGCAGAGGACACCTCTCATAATATACTACACGAAGTATCTTCTTAACTGCATGCCCCTGGGTAAGCTTATGCCAACCATTGTAACCTCCTGCTGCGGCCTGACCAACCGTGTCATGACATCTGTGTGCGCCACTGCTGCTGGCTGCTGCGTGCCCCTGCTGCAGCAGGATATACCCTGCTTGGCCAACTAGGCAGCCGCCTGAGTAGCAGGTAAGCACATGCCTGGCACACCCTGCTGCACACGCGCACGGTTGTGGCACAACCTCTGCAGCGTGTTCATTTATGCTACTTCTGAAGTAGAAGTAGCCACGTTGCGTGACCATGTGGCATGCCCTGCAGGGGCATCCAGGCGCAGCTGCCCATGGGTGCACATTTTGGAGCACACACTTTGTAAGCATAACATGTCATGTGTATACAGTTGCTATATTGCAGTGCCATAACCTACCATACATACATGGCTGTGTGTATGGACTCCTTTCAAACTCCGCTTAGACCGCACACAGCCCCCCACCTGCGCACATGGCGTGGGTGTGTCTGGATGCAACGTACCACTGTAGTACTTAAGCACAGCCTGGCACGCGCGCTGCCCGCATGTGTGCCACCAGTGCCTGCCGGCAATGCCTACTGACGCGCGTATGCTATGCTGCCCATGCTTCCCTGCTGGCATGCGCGAAAACGCAGGTGGCTGTGGACCACGGCAGTATATAAGGATAGGGGCGGCGCGAGCTGACTGGCGGGGGGGGACACGGGCAGTGTCCCCCAAGCATGTGGGGGCCCTTCACGTGTACACAATGGTGTACGGAGGCAGTTGGTCAACACGCCCCCGCGCACAGCACGCGCGCCCTGCTTTACCTGCTTCACTTACACAAGAATCACCAATAGTGCTACACTGTGTCAGGCGCGGGTGGTGTTGTGCCTGCCTTGCATGCCTGTGTGGGCTTCCTGTGCATGCGAAGGGTGGCTCGCGTGCTCAGCAGTAGGCACTGTGGCGCAGCCCCACCTGGGGTGGGACAGCTCTGCTCCCAACCCACAGCGTCAGCAGGGGGTAGGTAGGAAAGGAAAGTCGTCACTACCCTACTTACCCCCTAGGTGTCACACATGCGCATGCTGCTCTGCACTTCCTGCCCATGACACGCCGCCATCCAATATAACCTGGTGGCGAACCAACTTTGCAACGGTTTACTTCAGAAGTATCCTTCACAGTACACCTGTGCCCGAGCACCGTGCGAGGCGCGTGCTGCCTGCTGCTGAGCAAGCGCGCCACGCCAGGCATTTTGCCAGCGTCCGCCTCCCAGCGGCGCATGCTGCGCCCGTAGGTGCGCCAGTGGCGCTGTGTGAGGTAAGGACTGCAGACGGCTGTACTACTACTTGAAGTGTGTGATACTTCAAGTATATCATACGGCGCTCCGGCCCGCCCACTCGGACGCTCCGCATGCCTCTCGAACTGGTAGCCGGCGCCCGCTGTGATAGCCCCCCGTGGCGATGTGTGCAGCAAAAATGCGAGCAGGCAGGCCCCCACGGTGTGCCAAACGACAGACACAAAGACATCGTGTCTGACGGGCTGTTTGGTTCACAGCTGTGTCCCTTGGCGCATGCAAGCGATATGCTTAGTGATGAGTCACGGCGTATGATGTATTTTATACGTTATACAAAATACAGCGTATTCCTACGTATTTCTACGCCCAAAAACGCGATATACTGAAGTACGTCGTATTTGCCGTATAAATACGGTTATCTGCATACGTTGTACACCGTATTTACATACGTTATACGGCGTATAATGCAACAATTATACGCTGTGCCCCATCACTAGATATGCTGGTTACAAGGTGCCTCGCGCGGTCAACGACATGTGTCTCCCTGCAGGCCTGGTTGCTTTGGATGCCACCGGCACTGCTGAGCAGCGGTGTACCATGCACCAAACACACCACCTGGTCCGTCACTGGTGCGTGTGTGGGCTGCTGCAGCCTGTGCGCATGTACACCATTATCAAACTCCGCTAAGGGCGCGGAAAGCCCTTTGCACATGGTGTGCGTGTGACCAGAAAAGGCATGATCAGACATGCTGCTGCTAGCAAACAAGATGGCGATGATCAGCACTGCATGCCTTTAAGTAGAAAGCCTGGCATGTTGCCAGAGCTTTGATCTGATGGATTACGAGCGTACAATTGGGGCCACGCCACAAGAGCATGGGCCGGGTACACAGGCACAAGGCGCAGGGTGCAAGCAGAGGCAAGGCACACACCACACCAAATATGTCCCTTAGGCAGCAGTGTGTGCACCTGTTTGTGCATGTGATACCGCGGCGTATTCATCTACTCGTGGGTGCTTATGTCTATCCTGGCGTTGGTGCCGTGCTAGCGAGTAAACGCTGCAGCTGCAAATACTGCGCTCCCAACACAACTACTACTGGAGGTGCTTGCTAACACAAGAGAACTCCCTGGAGCCTGAAGTCTTTCAGGAGAACAGCCCGTTCTGTACTTCTTAGACCCCCACTCTACTTTACCACTAGAGGCTGCCACAGCGCAGAACGTCCACCCTGCGGAGAAAGGTGCCAGAACGGTCCACAGCACGCTGGTCCCGAAGAACGTTCTTTCCCACGTAGAGCGACGCGCTCTTCTGGGCGCGGTACCAGTTGTCCGCCAGGGACCCCTCCTGCTGCGTGCTGCCGCTGCGCACAACAATGCAACACGCACACACACACACACACACACAGTGATGGGTCACGGCCTATAACGTACTTTGTACGCTATGTACTTGATGTGTACAAAATGCGGCGCATTTCTACGCCCAAGCCCGTGATACATGGCACATTTGCCGTGTAAATACGTTCAAGTGTGTACGTTTTAAGGCGTACTTACATACGTTGTACGGCGTATAATGCGAAAATTATACGCTGTGACCCATCACTACACACAGCAGACGTTGCACCAACCGCAGAGTGGTGTGAGGCGTGCATCGTACGGTCACACCGGTGATGGCCAATATGGCAGCAGGGGCTGCATCGACATGTAGGTGTGCATGAGCCATGTGCCAGTGAAGTAGTGCACAGCAGGGGCAGCGGCGGCGGCGGCGCAAGCAGTCGTTGTGTGTGCTGCACACACGACAGCACAAGCCGTAGGTGCGGTGCCAATGGCAGTGTTGTGAGCCAAGGCATGGCGCGTGTCCCAGTTGGCAGGGCGCATGCTACACTGTCTGGTCTCCATCACCGCGGTCAATTACTTCTGTCAGGCCCAAACCATGGATGGGGTAAGTCACTCAGGAGCCACAAAAAAAGATAAGAAAGTGCTGCCACTCTAGCAGTATTTACGATATTGGCACCTTGAGATGATCGCTCCTACATGCGTGTTAGACACTATTATGTAGTATGTTACTTGCTGGTCCCATGTACCGGTACATATGAAAACACAAAAGTCGCCAATTCGTGTTCAACATGTGTGCTCCTGTTAGGGGGCGTGTTATCATCGGCGAGCTTGACTGTAATGTATGGTACACATACAACATGTACTTTTATTGGGCTCCGCTTAGGGTGCATAAAGCTCTGTGCACACTGCATGTACTTCTGAAGTACACGAGTGGAAAAAGCGTGACCGAAGGTGGTGTTGCTAGCTAACAAGATCACCACTCTGCGCTCTAATGCAGATGTACGCGTGTACTTCAAAAGTATTACACGGTGTGTATACACGTTCATACTTTAGAAGTGTACTTATTACTTCTAGAAATACAAAGTATATTCCAGAAGTATGTATGACTGAAATACAAACTTCAACTTCAACTTCAACTCCACCCACCTGCACGAGTATGAGCCTGTCCTCGTTGGTCAGGCCCGAGTAAAAGGACTCGCCTATCCTGCCCGTTGCAGGGCACCGCAGGTGAACCTTAACTTCAACTTCAAAAGCTGGTGCACACATACATGTACAGTGTCTACTTCAAGAAGTATATGGTCATGTATGTAGTATAAGCGCACATGCATGCCGTATACATACTTTGAAGTACATGTGTGCACGCGTTTACAAACCTGGCATACACGGGCACCGCCTCCAGCGCGCTGACATGGTACGTTAAGCATTTGCAACCAGACATTATACATTCGTTCGGCAACCCATATTGTACAACAAACATGTATGCACATGCACCACATACCGAGCGTACACGGGCACCGCCTCCAGCGCGCTGAGCACATGTTATAGTACTTCAAGCATTCATAAATATAATACGGTGATTCATACCTAAGGTACCACGTATAGCAGGTAGTAGTATGCACACGCCCACACACCTGGCGTACACGGGCACCGCCTCCAGTGCGCTGATCACATCACCGCCCTCCACCACCCGCCCAAACACCATACTTCAGAAGAACAAGTATATACGATGTACTTCAGTGTTCAGTGTACATGTATGCAACATCATACCTGAGATAGCAACTATTGTTGTGCAAACACGTATGCACATGCCCACATACTTCAGAAATAAGTACCTGGCGTAAACGGGCACCGCCTCCAGTGCGCTGAGCACATCGCCGCCCTCCACCACCCGCCCGAACACCACGTTGCTCGCGTCCAGCTCCGGGCACGCGCCCAGCGTTATGGCAAACTCAGAGCCCGCCTGCAGCTTTCCCTTGCTCAGCAGACCCCTAGTGGTGTGCCGCAGCGCGTTGCTCTCCAGACTGGGCGCGGCGGGGAAGATGCGGCCATAGTACTGGAGCAGGCGGTGAACATATACAGAGCAGGGGGCCCTCCGAATCAGTATTAAAATACTGCTTTTGAAGTATATTACCATATGTTTTTTAGCAGTAGCAGTACGGTTGTATAATTGTTATGCAGCGCATTGCTCTCCAGACTGGGCGCGGCGGGGAAGATGCGGCCGTAGTACTGGAGAAGGCGGCAAACGTGTACAGAGCAGGGGGCCCTTCGAATCAGTATTAAAATATACTTCTTGAAGTCTTACTTGAAGGACATCTTTGAGCAGTACCAGTACAGTGGTATAATTGAGCCGTGGCGCGTTGCTCTCTAGGCTGGGCGCCGCGGGGAAGATACTTCTGTAGTATACCTCCAGTATTACTACTAGAATATTCTTTACAAGTACCAGTACAGCGGTATAATTGTTATACAGCGGACGGCTGGCTGCGTGCGGGGTGCACGCGGGTACGTGTGGCCGTAGTACCGGAGGGGGCAGCAGGCGTGCACAGAGGAGCGGACCCTCCAAGTCAGTGCAAATAACAAATCCTGCATGTAAATACAACTAGAAGTAGTACCGTTAGTAGTACAGTGATAGCACTGTTACACGGCAGATGGCTGGCTGCATGTGGCTGCGTGTGAGCACATGCGGCCGTAGTATTGGAGGGGGGGCGGCAGGCATGCACAGAGGAGGGGGCCCTCCATGTCAGTGAAAACTCACATAACTTAATAGTACAGTGGTGTTAATGTCATACAGCGGATGGCTGGCTGCATGCGGTTGCATGCGGCTACATGTTACACAGTGGACCGCTGGCTGCATGCGGCCCATAGTACTGGACAGGGCGGCCTGGGGGCGCACACAGGCGTGGGGGGCGCCAAGTCAGTGCCGCAAGTTCGGTGGCTGTTGGAGGGGGGGTAGAGCACCGCTCATTATGTGTGCCACAACTGTATTGGCCATTTCGGGTGGGTTGCAGACCTCTGGCTTGTCAGCGCCGCTCTGGTACTGCATGTAGGAAATACGCCTTCATCACACATGCATTCGCTTGCTGAAGGGGTGGTCTTGGCGTAACACCTAATCCAATCTGGTGCGGGTGCGTGGACCACATGTACATGCACTTGGCGCACATACTTCGCTGAAGTAACTGTGTGCGGCGAGTACCACCAAAAAGTTCCGAACATGCACAAAGCGCAAAAGCGCAGACGCAAACAGTGTGCGCGCCACATGCCTGACACGTCAGCGCAGCACTGCTCTGCTCAATCAAGCGACCGCACTGGCAGGTGCCCAATCTTGCCAGCGTTGGGCCTGCAGCCTTTTTTGTACTACTACTACTAGTAGTAGTATTTATTTATTTTCCCGAACCCGAAGTGCTTTTTGTCTCCTATGTCGTCGCAAATGGCTTTCAGGGCCTCAATGACTTGGTCGGCGCGCATGGGCACGCCATTTCTGCCCACAATGAGAGCGGCGATGCGCACATCTGTGTCTCACCTGCAGCTGGCTGGACCCCGCAAGCTCGATGGCGTTGAGCCCCGATATCTTTCCAGCTTCAACAAACTTGCCGGGCTCGAGGCGCGTGAACAGCGAGCTGGCGTACGATGGCGATGTTTCTGTGGTGTCACCTGCCGCCTGAGGTACAGTGGGCAAAACAAAACATGGGGCTTGCGTTTAACCTTGAATAAAATGGCCAGCATATGTTAATCTTCAATGTTCTTTTGTTACTCCTTTCAAATTTACGCAAAAATACAAGATCAAATGTATCTGACCAAGACTCCAAAAATTTGAGGGGGTCACCTTTTGACAGGCGCGAAGGCTGCGCTGCTGCCGAGAAATTTGGCAGCAGCCTGGGAGGAGACAGCTCTCCAGCGATGCTGCGGCGCTTGACCGCAAGCGCCAGGGCCCCTTCGCGCAGCAGCAGCGCAGCATCCAACAGCCCCATGGCAGCTCCGCTGCTGCTGCTGCTGCTGCTGCTGCAAGCGGGACCCCTCTGAAGCGCACAGGGACTTGGGAGTGGGGCTGCGGAGGGCTAGTCTGAAACCGGCTAGTGCAGGCAGGGGATGCCTATGCGCTGAATGTGACAGCGTTGGCGGCGAGGCACAGTGGGCTACTGCAACGCACCAACACGGTGGTGACGTACTGCACTGTGTTCGGGCGCACCTCGTCGAAGGAGTCCTGTGCTGGCGCCTTGGCTGGTGGCGGCGGCAGCAGGTAGGATAGGAAGCTCTCCACAGTCCTGGGCGCGTCCTGCCCGAACAGCTCAAACACGAGCTTCCCCGTGGGAGCTGACGAGCTGCTGTACCCGTTGGCCTCCGTCAGTGGCTCCATGAAGCGAACCTCGAAAAAGGCCCTGGCGGTCACTGCTGGTGCTGGCGGCTCAGCGGCGGCCACTGCGGGAATCGGCGACTGCAGTGCGTAGGTCAGGCCCACGCACGTCAGCCCCTGCAGGAAGCCCTGTCGGGAGGTGGCTGGTGTTGCTGCTGGTGGGTGATGGGGGAGATGTGGCAGTTGGCGTGACGCGTCGATGACGGTGACCTTCGCGGGCGCCACTGGCCACGAGTGACCTGAGTAGACACGCAGGAGCGAAGGTGGAGGATGATGTAGGGGTAAGACACACGAGCCCGCCAGCATGGCGGTGCGATATGGGCGTGTGCGCACACAGTCGCATTCAGAAGTCGCCGCAGCACTCTCAAGATTGCACATGATGCAGGACCGACAGTTGTGGGAGACCAGTGCAGGCGGCAGCAAAGCACCCTCACCGGTGTGCAAGAGGCCCAAGGCCGAGCTTGCTGCCGTGGCAGCAACAGCTAACCTCATTGCAGTGGGCCGGGAGAGTGCACCTCGCGCTGTGCTGCTCTGTAGGCCTTCAACGAGGCGCATCCTGGCGCATTTTACAAAGACAAAAGCTAGGCGCAATCACAGTGCAGGGCTAAATACTGCGGCCGCCCTCAAGTGCATGTCATCGCCGGCGTGAACATGGCAACCGCAGCGCGCTGTGGCGTTCTGGCCTGCTGCTGCGGCCTGCTACTGGCGCAGGGTAAGCGACACGTGCAGCTGCACCCAAGATCACGGTGCAATGAGAGCAGGAGGAGCACGCCTGCGCATGAACGCTCTTGATGTTGCCCTCGGCGTTGAAACGCAGCCCGTGTCTGTCTGTGCATGCTGCTGGCTGTGCCTATCCCTGTGCCTGGCTGTCCCCAGGCAATGCGTGGGCTGTGGGAGGGGCGAGGACTCTAAGCATGAGTGCTGCTGCCCATCTGCAGTCCCAGCAAACCCGCAGGGTGGCCCTGCGGACGCTGGCAACATGCGTACCAGCAGCGGCGGCAGTAGTACTGGTGCCTGGCGCGGCGTGCGCTGATGCGGAGCCAGTACCCACAGCCAAGCTGTACTTAGACGTGGCCATAGGGGATGAAAAGCCTAGGAGGCTGGTCATTGGCGTGTTTGGCAAGGTGAGCTCCCTGACTTCCACCTTGTGTCTGACCAGCTGCGCCTCAGTGCTCAACCTTGTTGCGCCCCTGCTGCCGTCATCATGGTGTGCATGTTTACTTTTGTGACATGTACACGCACTTATGGGTGCTTGGCGCACATTCCCCCAACGATGATGAGCTTACGTTGCTCATTATCCCTGCCAGCTCTGGCCCTGGTGTCACGGTCCAACCATGCCTCTCCGCATGGATGGGTACACGTATGCCCTGTAGGGTTGCGCGAAAACGTATTTGAGCAAGCCGTATGCGCCGTGTACATACATACAGCGTATATGGCTAATGTTTTGAGAAAAAATAATGATAGGAACCGCTTGGCGCAGGCGCATGTGCACAATGTATGGTGCTCTTGCATGGTGGCTGGCCCAGCATTGCAAGTTATTGCACACGGCAAGTTATTGCACATGCTTTGACAAGAAAACAAACGCCTATATACTTTCTGAAAGTATACGTTTTCATGTAACCCAAGCCCTGTGTCCATGTTGTGCTATGTTGTGCAGGAGGCGCCGCAGGCGGCGGCTAACTTTGTGAGCGTGGCGACCAGTGACTTCAGGGGCGACATCAGTTATGATGGCTCGACCGTCACGCGCGTCGACGCGGAGAGGCGTGTTGACCTGGGAAAGCTGCCGCTGGGGCTCGACAAATATGAGGTGCGCCCTGGCACGCAATGGACTTTTCTCTTCCTGCAATACAGCTATTGGTAGCTTGCTTGTTGTGCAAGCCGCTGCTGTGTGGTCACGGCGCACCCTCTTCATCTGGCGTGTGGCCTGGCGGATGTCACTATACAGCAGTGCGCATCACAACAGTGTGGCACACACCACTTGGTGACCGGCCAAGGCCCATCAACAGAACTATTCATAGTTTACACAAAACACAGCTTATGTATATGTCCACAAATGTGATATGCGGCTGGGGCTCGACGACTGTGAGGTGCGCATGGTGGCAGTGAGGTGTGAGGCACACCACTTGGTGATGAGTCAGGGCGTACGCCACAAGCACCATCTCCTACATAATTGTTGAAGTTTAAGGTGCAGTATTATATATATATGTACACCTGAAGTATATACACTTGAAGTATGTATTTGAAAACCCAATCTAGGAGCGATAAACTCTAGGTCTCCCCACCGGTAGAGGCCGTCACCCTGGGCGGACCTGTGCAAGGGGTGAACAAAGCAAACACAGCGCCTATGAAGGCAGCAAGTCTCGCACCTACCAAAGCGCGGATTCCATCATAGAGTGTGATACGTTGGAGGGGGGTGCAGGGCAGGTGGCACGGATTGGAACGGACTTGCTTATATGATAGAGCTTGACACATATCTCGAGTATATCAGTAGTGTAGCAATCATGTGGTCAGTAGGAGGCCTCCAGACCCCGCACTAAACCACATTCCGCACTATATCAAAGTGAACAAAACCGCGAGTGCACTGTACTTTGAAGTATACAGACATACATATAGGCTATACCATTCGATGGAAACTGCGTTTGGCTTGCGTCCGCTCTGGTGAAGTGCATGTGAACCGAGAGAAACGGCAACGGTCATGGCAGTTGCCGGCGTTCTACTTCGAAATACCTCAAGAAGTAAGGTAGTACTACTGCAGTAGGCATCTCTCCAAAGAAGTGGTTTATACTGCAGTCTAGGGATGTGGCATGGCCAGGCAGTACTGGGGGGCACAGGTACCAATGGAGCACGGCTTTGTGGGTGGTCCACAGTGCTGTCTTGCGGAGGCGTGTCACTATCAGGGGTTGGGGTCAAGACCCTGACATGGTAGACACCAGTCCAGAGACAGTAGTTTTTCAGCAGTAAGACAAGAGCACATGTTGGCAGCTGCACTGGTGCAGGTGTTGAACAGCCCGGTAACAACCACCTGGTAGTGCTCACTGCAGCAACGGTGTAGTGAAACCCAGGTGCCAACAGCGCGAAAAATGAACAGTTCACCGAACTCTACTGCTACCGAAGCAATAAGTATACCTAAACATGGCAGCAGTGGCAGCTGCAGTGTTGCTGTGGAGCACCCCTGGCGGCGACTCAGGGGGCAGCAGCGTCGGTGCAGCGCGCACTCACCAGCTCGAAGTTTCAACCGAAACGGAGGACCGCGTTGTTGCCCTAGATGCTGGTGTATAAGACCCACCCCTAGTACAAGCCCCCCCCCCCAATGAGCACCTCCCGTGTTAGCAATGGCAGATGCTTGGCGGCACAACTGGGGTGGGTTGTACACTAACCTATACTTCGATTCCTTATAAATACTCCTGTACTGAATAGCTGTACGTCTGTCAACCCTAGTGATACTTCGATAACACATAAATAGTTATACATGCGGTGCTGCATACTTCAGAAGTATTATGAAGTGTTACCCTAATATGGCGGCAGTGGCAGCTGCAGTGTCGCTGTGGAGCACCCCTGGCGGCTGCCCAGGAGGCAGCAGCCTCGGTGCAGGGCGCACTTACCGACTGGCGGGCAAACTTTGCGCTGGAACGGAGGTCCGAGGGTTTGCCTAATGCCTGCGGTGCTGCACTGGTGTGACCTGTGCACTGCGCAGGTGCGCAGGATAGACTCAACGGGCAGGGTGCGGCGCCAGATGCGACAAGGTGCGTAGCCTGTGCCGTCTAGTGCCCAAGTACTTACTTAAGTAAATTACTTTTGGTGCCCAAGTACTTACCCAGGTCTGTTTCCATTGGTACTCAAGTAGTTGCCCAGGTGTGTATTACTTTTGGTGATTGTGGCGCCAAATGCGACAAGGTGCGCAGCCGGTGCCGTCTAGTGGCCCAGTACTTACCCAAGTATATCACCTTTGGTACCCAAGTAGTGACCCAGGTGTGTTGGTGTTGGTGACTGTTTTGTTCCAGGGAGTCACTTACTCTCCCTGTTGCACCAGCTGTGCCATAAATCACGCGGTATAAACCCCTCCGGCTGTGTCAATTTGGAGAACACGGAAGGCAAACTTATGATGCCCGGAGGTTTATACTGGGGGGGGGGGGGAGGGTTACAGTGCACGCCCCACATTGCTCGCAGGCAGCTTTGGCGGTTGCGAACACCGGGGGCTGGTGCACTGCTGGTGCTACAACCATGCATGTAAATATGCGCTTGAAGTACTTCAGTATATGCCTGCCGCGGTGCTGCTGTGGTGCTACAGTAGGCGCCACACACCGCTGCTGCTGCTGAGCACTGCTGCTGTCGAGCACAGCTGATGCTGCTGACCACAGCTGCTGCTGAGCACAACAGATGCTGCCGCAGTGCTGCCGCACAGCTGTCACACAGCACGCTGATGACAGTCGACAGCCTGGATACACTGCGTACCCCCTTCCCCCCCGCCGGGACCGTGTACACTGTGTCAGGAGCAGGCTTGCTGTTGCCAGGGTAGTGCCAGCTCAGCTGGGGCTGTATACTACAGGGGGGGGCGTTCAGGCGTGTGTGTGGTACACACCGCGATTTACAGTACCACAATGCTACTGGGGTGAAGCATTTCTGAAGTCATTGTTTGGCTGTGAAGTGATGCCCCTCCCCGCCTTGTTTGAGTCCAGCAAGAGCAATTGGCCAGGGTGACTTCTTCTTGGTCGCTGTACCTGCTGTGGCGGTGGTGTGGTGGTCGTGTGAGCAGACGCACCGCAATGCGCCAGCCAAGAACAGAAAATGTCATTGCACACGGTGTTATGTTATGAGTCTCCTTTCTGCATGGCACTCAGCAGCACCAGTAACAGCAGCAGCAGCAGAGCAAGTAATTTTTTGCCCATGCACTGCTGCCCGACTGCAGTGGGCATGGCCAATTTGCACCAACGAATACAGCTTTGGCGCCACCTGTGGGCATTTCATAGGCCCGCCCTTCGACACTTGTCCATATTCTTATATGCACTGTGTACTTCTCAATGCACAGCAGTCCTCTGTACGTGTAACGCTTCACATGTGGTTTTACCTACAAGTGCATGGTTTTTGCCATGGCTCTCTGCTGCGCAAAGCCAAACCATCCGCCGCCTGCTGCCGCTGCCGCCGCCGCGCATGCGCCCACCGCCACAGCCGCGGAGGACCTGCTCAGCAACGACAGCAACTCACTCAGGCATGACCGGCCGGGCCGCGTGAGCATTGTCAAGGGTGGCGGCACGTTTGAGTTCACCATTGCGCCCGCCGCCAACCCGGCGCTGGACGACACAAACACGGTGTTTGGGCAGGTGCGTGTGCGTGTGTTCGGAACAGGCACGTGTGTGTGTGTGTGTGTGTGTGTGCTGTGAGGTGGCGTGACCGGCTTTCTAAGAGCTGCCCGGGTCGGTTACTGCGAAACGTGGTTTGGTGGCTGCCGGTGTGCCACGCTGGCATGCTCGGCACGCTCGGATTGGGTCAACCCATGCTGCCTTGCAGTTGATGTTATGCAGCAGCTGAAGTCAAGGCGCGGCTGACACGGGTGGACTGGCTGCCTAGGAATGCCTACCATGTTGCGGCCGGCTTAGGCCCTTGGCGGCGCTGCGGGCGCGGAAGTTGGCATGCTCAGCGCGCTTGGACTGGGGCAGCCCATATATGCTGAGGACGCCTTGCAGTTGAAGTTATGCAGCAGTTGAGGTAGAGGTGGGCCCTGGGCTCGGCCATGCCTTTGGTCAATGTGGCTAGCTGCTCCGAGACAACCTGCCTGTATACGAGGCGGCTTTGCTAGTGTGTGCTCTTCTGAGGTTGCCATTGCGCTGGCTGTAGGCAATGAGCAAGCCTGCCTCCTCAGCGAAAGCAGCTTTATAGCCTGGTGGTGTTAGGCGTGGCGCCGGGTGCATGTCGCAACCACTTTTTTGTCTTGTCCAGTTGAGTGCGCCGCACCCCCCAGCCAGACGCCCAAGAGAGGTGCGTTGCTCACTTGCACGGGTGCGATGAGGTTGCAAGAAAACTCTATTTGAGGACGGTGTGCGGCGTACATGAAGTATTTTCGTTTTGTACCGTCATATGTACAGCTTTTCAACACAGAATGGGTGCTGCTTCTGTGTGCATGTGGCATATTGGGTCGTATTTGGTGCTATTTCATGGGTTGCACAATGGTGGAGTGGCTTATCAAGTTTTTCAAAGCAAAAAGGGTTGACAAAACACAACCGTAGGTGCGACCGATGCTTCCCCTTGGCTGCATGCAAGTGCGTAACGCAGCGCACTCTACTGCCACCTACCACTTGTCAGCAGCAGCCATGCTCAGCCCACACTGCTGTTCTAACGAAAGTGCCTGCGAAACTGTTGCCGTGGGTGCTCTGTGCAGGTGGTCAACGGGTTGGATGTGCTCGCGGCGATATGCGCTGTGCCCGTCACAAAAGAAGACATTCTGGGCACAAAGCAGGCCTTTGCAGGCGCGGGCAAGGGCTTTGACCCGCGCGCGCGCATAGCCTCCATTCAAAAGCCTCTAGTAAAGATAGCTGTGGTCCACGCGGGCTTGCTGTAGTGGCCACAGCGGATGCGCCGCGCTCTGCAAAGCAGGTGCAACACGTAGTGCGCAGCCGTTCCAGTGGCGCGGTGCTGAGTTGCCGAGTGGCAGGGCGGTTCTGTGGGGCTGGCTGTTGGTGGGTTGCTGAACGAAACCTATAAGGCTGCTAAGCCCAGATACTGCCGCGACTGGGGCGGAATGCCAGGCCGAAGCCTGTGGGGTGGTTTGTCCACCTAGTGAAAAAACACCAGACAGTGCGTGCGTTGGTGTGCTTGAGCGGGACACCAGCAGGCGGAGCCAACAGCGCCTGACACAGAGCGCGTTTAAAGTACAAAGTAGTAATTACTCAAGTATGAGCACAGCTGTTGTTGATCAGTTTTGGACAGGAGCGGGGCAGCCGGCACAGTTGACATGCGCACCACTGTGGCCTACAGGTGCGTCAGCACTGGCGCGTCAGCTGTCAGTGCAAGTGGCGCTTAGAGAGAGTGGCGCCCCCGCCACCATACACAATCACAGGGCATTAATTTGATGTGACTGGCAACCCCGTGCTGTGTGCGCACGCGTGCGGAGTCTTTGTGTTGCTGGCTGCGCATGCTGTAGGCCGCTGCCTGGCCTGGGTCACTCTTCGAGTGCGAGGTGCGGGCACAACCCCTTGTGCAGCGGAGGGCTGCAGTTGTGTGAAGCAGCACACACACAATCCAATGCGGTGACATGTGGCCATGCATCGAAGGGTTGCTTTAGTGCGTGTACACATACATGTTGTTGCATTGCTCAGGTACTTCTGGGGTTACTACATCCTTCTGTGTAAATAAATAGAAGTACATATACTGTAGTGTTTTGGTACTTGAACAGCAGTACCTCAACTGGTACCTGGTGCCCCGGTGGGTTGGTGTCGGGATGTGACTGTGGGGGTGTGACAGTGTGGGTGTGACTGGTGGCAGCTGTAGTGTTGGTTGCCTACTCCCTTAAATTCTCCGGTGCCCCACCCCCTGGGCCCGGGCCGGGAGGCCCGGAGGGCGCCGCTGCCGCCGCCCCCCCCCCCGGGCGGGGGGCCGCCATTCGCGAATCGCATGGGCTGCTGAGCAAATTGCAAAAAAAAAATGTGCTCAGCACAAACAGTGCCGACTAAATGCCAACTGCCAAAACACGCGGGCACTCAGGGTGACACACACACTCGCACCGCAGTGCTGCTGACAGGTACCTGCGCATTGGGGCCTGCTGCTGCTGGTGATAGTGGTGGTGGCGGCCCTGCAGCAGAGCTAGCATGTCGGCTGCTGGCCGCGCCAGCAGCGATGTGGGGGCGTTCTTCGCCCGCTTTCGCACCGTGGCCGTGGGGCTTGAGCAGAACACGAGGGCTCTGAAAGAGGTGTTGGCGCCTGGGCGAGAGGCGGAGCTGGCGAGCCACCCCATTACCACAAGTGAGTCATGCCCAGCAGCACCAGCTGCAGCGCCAGGACGGCAGCGAACGGGGTTAAAGGGCGAGTGGTCAGCACTTGCAGCAGCGCTGGCAGCATCAGTTGTCGGTGTGGCGCCACGAGTGTGTTGATGCTGGTTGCTGACAGTAACAGCATTTGCTGTGGGTGGTGGTTGTTTAGTGACACACGCCATCTGGGGTAACCTGCATCAACACCTTACTTGCAGCAGCAGTCCAAACCTTTGTGCTGGCGCCGCAGCGGCACTGACCATGCGGCAGCTGCTTTGTGTCCGTTTCCTAGAGGGCTGCAGCAGCCGGTGTGTGTGCCAGTTGCTTTTTGCCACTTGTATTTACACTGTAAAATAAATGTGTTGCTTGTGTGTGTGTGCGCGCGTGCTGGCGCACAGAGGCAGAGCCATGTGGTGTGCCACTTTTCTATAGAGTGCTGCTGCCGGTGTGTGTGCGTGCCTGTTGCATTTTGCCACAATATTGACAATGTTTACAAAACAATTGTGTGTGTGTGTGTGTTTGCGTGTGCGGGCGCACAGAAGCGGAGCCATGTGGTGTTGTCGGCGACATGACGGCAGAGGCCCGGCAGCTGCAACAGGCGCTTGCCGCCACTCTGGAGCAGGACCGCCAGCAGCTGCACGAGCTCAGAGAGCAGGTGAACTGCCCGAAGCCCATTGTGTGCACCTGTGTACTGCTATAGCAACACTAAGATAGGCCTTTGTTGGAGGGCATAGTGCTGAGCCATTGCGATCCTGCTGGCTACCAGCAGGGGACAGCATGCTTGATCATGCTTTCCAGTTGCCGTGTGCACAGGGTTTTCTGCCCCACTTGAGCGACGTTCGATACAAGTACACCTGCCAGGTGGGTGGTGGACACAACTCATGGTGTACTAGTAACATAAGGGGCCGTGTCGCGTGTTTGAGAGCCCGCAGCACGCTGAGATACACACTGTGCAATAGGACATGATCAACTTCAAATGGTCATGCGGTCTTTTAACAAGCTTGTGTACCCAGCAGCGGCACCAAAGGCAGCGGTGTTATTACTCTTTGGGTACCAGTTGAGCATGCGTTCTTGCTGCAGCAGGGCATGCTGCACCGCACCTAGCTCCCTTGGTGCATGTGCCACGACACGTGCACATCGTGACCAGCAGTGTGTTGGCTGCAACAACCTTGCTGCGCCCTTTGCTCCTGCTGCGCATGGTGCCTCTGCAGGTGCGCCCTCGGCTGCAGGCGCTGCTGGACTGGAATGCGGCAGCGTTTGAGGAGCTGGAGGAGCGCCTTGTGGAGTATGGCTACGTGCCTAGGGTGCCCGCGTGAGTGTCGCAGCGAATTTTAAGGCGGTCTGATTTGAATACCTTTATGTATTTGGACTTTGTTTTGTTTGTGTGTTTATATATGTTGCAGCGTTTGAGGAGCTGGAGGAGCGCCTCGTGGAGTATGGCTACGTGCCAAGGGTGCCCCCGTGAGTGTTCCCCGTCGCAGTGTGTTCTATACCAGCAGTGCGAGGCAGCGAATTTTAAGGCAATTTGACTTTATAAATGCATATTGGTGTTTTGCGTGTGTGTGTCTGTGGCGGCATTTGAGCGCCTTGTGGAGTATGGCTATGTTGCTAGGGCGCCGGGGTGCGCACTCGGTGGCAGCGGTGTATGCCAGGAGTTTGAGGCATGTGAATCCACATGTAACTACTTGGTGACCATTATACTGATAAATACTACCTGAAGTACGTAGTATTTAGTACTCATTTTTAAAGCAACATAACAGCCACGTACTGCCTGATGACCTGGAGGGGCGAGTGTCTTGCGAGCAGATTGCGAGCAAAATAATATTTCAAAGTATTACATTCAAAAACACAGCATCCACATACGTCCAGGGCACCTGAGCGACTGCCTTGCGGCATATGGTGCTGCGCTACGGGGGCGGGGGCGAGTGCTACTAGGTCGCAGAGGTGCAAGGCATGCGAATCGACCACAGGCGGGACGAGTCAAGTGCCGACGAGTACACTCACTGGAAAACCAAGTCAAGTGCCCAAAACAAGTGGCCACTCGATACTCGTTGTTCTTGGTTGACCTAAACAAGTGGGACTCGTGTCACTCATTGTTGAATTCAGTGGCAAATGAGTGGCACTCATAGCACTCGTTCTTAAGTCGGGACCGGGATCAAGTACACTTGTTACTCGTTTGTAATCGAGACAAGTATACTCGTACAGTAGGACTCGAAATACTTGACTCGTCCCGCCTGTGAATTTATCGACACAAAAATTGTCACCTGCACACGCAGTGATGTGCTCCGCAACGGCTCGGCTATTACTTATTCCCGAGCTCAATAGTGTTTCAAAAGCTCTGTCGCTTGACTGCTGTGGTGGCATGAAAGAAACCTACAAGCTTGCTAAGCCCAGCTACTGCCGTGCCTGGGGCAAAGTGCCAGGGGGAAGCCTGTGGGGTGATTTGGTGTGGCGCACACGCACGTGTTTTGCTGCACTGTCAGTGCTGCAGACAGGTTTCTACTGAGGCATTGGCATGGGCGTCACCATGCATGACGGCCCTGCACGACTACTTCCGCCACACTGGTGGTGGTGCTGCAGCCAGGTGTCTGCCGCACGTGTTGTACCATATGGTTGCCCGGGGCAATTACTTGTGTTAAAACGAAACACGGGGAGGGGAGGGGGGTACATGAGTTTTGATAGCCAATCGAAGAATCATCCTAGTCACCGAAAAGTAACGTTTTATGGCTGACGCCACAAACAGTGGGGGCGTAAGTTGCAGAAGTAACTGAACCAGGTAATGCGTCGCCACTCGACGGTATTCAGCACCACCAAGCATATGGCAGCACACACTGCGCTTTTACTGATATCGCTGCCACGTCTACTAAGTACAACTCATGACTGCACCTCCGCCGCCGCACGGCACTGACACCGCCGGCACTGCAAGAATCAGCACCCCCAAGCATATATGGCATCGCGACACTGCACCATCACTGCTATTACCGCCACGTCTACAACTCCTGACTGCTGCATGGCACTCACGCTGCTGTCGCTGCGAGAGCAGGGGCGCTGCTGCGGGGTGTTTGTTGGCGTGCGATGTGGGAGCGCCAGAGGGGCCCCTGGTCATGGACAGCGCATTGCTGGGCGATGGGCACGATGGCAACGACGCTGCTGACGGTGACGAAGAGGGCCAGGCACAGGTCAGTCTACGTGTGTCAGTCTACTTGTAGTGGTGGGTCACAGCGGTTACTCTTTTAAACCACGGCGTGCAACGCATTTGTCAACGCATGCACATACAGTAGATTCATACTTGCAGTGCTACAGTAGTACTGTTAGTATAATGCACCCGTTGGTGACGAAGAGGGCCAGGCACAAGTCAGTCTACTTTGTAGTGGTGGGTCACAGCGGGTACATTTTCGTGAACCACGGCGTGAAATGTATTTGTCAACGCATGCACATGCAGGATACCTTTGAAGTATTTACACGTGCAGTAGTGCAGTAGTATCATGTGCCCATTTTTTGAACCCCGGCGTGAAACGTATTTGGCAACGCATGCACATGCGGCGTATGCAGTGATGCTGACAGGGCCAGTCTATACCACACATGGAATGGGCACAATCAATGTGCAATTGCCCTGTGGGTGAGACATGTAGTCTAGCCCAACCATGCGCACTGGCTGTGCTCCATGCCAGAGCAACACATCAAAATTTCCACCCCAACTTCCGTCACATGTTTCACCCTTTTGCACCACCCGTTTCCCACCACACTGTACCTTGGCACCTCTGCTGCTGGTTGCTGTCGCGCGCTGCCTGCCTGCGCCTCTGCATTGCCACACACACCACAACACCATGGCAAATGCACAGGACCAATCCCTGCTCTTCCCAGACGGCAACGCGCCACTGGCTGCTGAGCACGACCACAACCCAGAGTCTGCTGAGCAAGCAGTCCCATGGGACCCTCCCCTGGGCCAGGAGCTGGCGCTAGACCATGACAACCCACAGCAGCAGCAGCAGCATGATGACGGAGAGGGGGGGCATGTGTTTTGCTCGCCGTCTCGGGCTGTGCTGCGAGGAGGCGATGACCCCCAGACGCCTAGCCTGCCAAGCTGGGCCTTGTCACAGGTATATGGCTACCGATACATACTTCAAGTATACTTCAAGTATGAAGTACACGATACATACTTCAAGTATTGTAGTCCTTCATATACTTGAAGTACACACGTCTCGGGCGCCACTGCGTGGAGGCGATGACCCACAGACGCCGAGCCTGCCGAGCTGGGCCTTGTCACAGGTGCGTGGCTGCTGCAACAAACTTCAAATACTACTAGTAGTAGTATTGAAATGGCAAATACTGTAGTACTTCATACTTCATACTAGAAGAATACTTAAAGTACACACGTCTTGGGCTGTGCTGCGAGGAGGCGATGACCCTCATACGCCTGGCCTGCCGAGCTGGGCATTGTCGCAGGTGTGTGGCGGCCGATACATACTTCAAGCACTCTAGTACTTCATATACTTGAAGTTCATGCATCTCGAGTGCGCGGAGGCGATGACCCCACATGCCTAGCCTGCCGAGCTGGGCCTTGTCATAGGTGTGGGGCTGCCGATACATACTTCAAGTACTGTAGTTTCGTGTATTCGCACTTGTGGGCATGCAAGAGCGCATGTCAGGCATGCCAGCATGCCCACAAATGGCCATGGCACATGCCCGGCACATGAACTGTAGTAATCCAGTGTACTTGTACACTTGAAGCACATGGACGTGTACTTGAAGTATATATGGTATGCTTCAGAGGTATACGCTTGGTGGCCTTCCAGGTCCCGAACATTGCGTGTACACGGCTGGTCATTGCCACTGGTGCTACACGTATTTTACATGTGACATAAGCGTGCGTGGGCTGCTTTTGTGCATGCCGTGTTGCAGACAACCTCGCGCAGAGCGATGCCATAATCCACTGCGGTACACCTGCGTACACTGGCGTTGGTGGGTCTGTGTGTGCATTCCTGTGCCATTGATGAGAAAATGGAAATCACAGTTATGATTTGTTTAGCAACTAGACCCAGAGTGGCACTTTATCCGCATGCTACTCCAACACCATGAATGAAAGATGAAAAAAATACACAGTGGCATCATGCCCCCTTAACGGACGCAGACTGACTTTTCCTGGCATGCTATACGCAAACAAATTGCCTCCAGGTGATGAACACACATGTATACTTTGTACATGAGTGGCAACTGCCCGGGGGTTGGCGTGTACTGCACCTATGCTCATTTTCAGCGCACGTTCAAAGACGCACAGTGCACCTGAGGTTACCCACACCAGCCATTCCTCCTCACATGACGCATGCCATGTTTCAAAGTGTGCATGCCGCGACGCACAATGCGCCTGAGGTCACCCAGACTGCCCCACCCCCACATGCAGCATGCTTTATCTGTAGTGATGGGTCACAGCGTATGAACTTTGAATTATACTACACGGTATCACGTTATGTAAATGCGGCGTGCAATGTATCCAAATGAACGTATTTACACCCCAAAATACGCCGTATATCATGTTTTCAGGTGTAGAAATACGTAGGTATAAATATGCCATTTGTTGTGCAAGTTACAAAATATGTTGTGCGCCGTGACCCATGACTATGCACTTGTCACACCGCCCGCAACTTCTTGCAAAGTTATCTATGAATACGCCGTAGTTTGTGTATAACGTATAAAGTACGTCATAGACCGTGACACCCATGGGCCATGACTAACATTTGTGTGTCACCCCCCCCCGCAGGTGACGCGCAACTACTTGCACCTGGATGGCGTTGGCTCAGCAGCGCGCGGCGCCGCCGGCGGCATGCTGCCAGGCGCCGCTGGGCGCAAGGCAGTGCGCCTCAGCGACTCGCCTCAGTCGCCACAGCTGCCTGAGGGTGAGTGGGTAGTGATGGGTCAGGGCTGATAGCGTATTTTATACTCACACTTAGAAGTATGATATACGGCCATGTGATATGCGGCGCATGCATAATACGTTTATATTGTGTACTTCAAGTATTCAACATTGTGTTGCACAGCGGAGCTAAGGCATTGATCGTGTGGGCTCACCGACTCGCCTCAGTCGCCGCAGCTCCCTGACGGTGAGTGGGTAGTGATGGGTCAGTGCTTCAAATGTACAGTGTGTTGTATTCGAAGTACGGTAATTATTCAGTGTCATGAATACGCATACATGTGTGCTTTATGTGTCTTTTTTGCACAGCAGAGTGAAGGCATTGTGGGCTGCCATTGGCTCAGCGACTCGCCTCAGTCACCGCAGCTCCCTGACGGTGAATGGGTAGTGGTGGGTCAGGGCTCTTGCGTACCTCTGTATTCTGTACTTCGAAGTACAATATACAAAATACAGCGGTTTTGTACACACAAAAAAAGTGATAAACGGCGCCGTATAAATACGTTTACATCACAGCTGTCTGGTGCTTTTCACCAGGTGGACAAACCACCCCACAGGCTTTGGCCTGGCATTTGGCCCAGCCACGGCAGTATCTGGGCTTAGCAGCCTTTTAGGTTTCTTTCACAGTATACTACCTAGTACCGGTAGAACTATATATTCAACAGTTTTTGCGCAGCAGAGCCCAGGCATTGTGTGGGCTCAGCGAGTCGCCTTTGTCGCCGCAGCTGCCTGACAGTGAGTGGGACACGTGCCCCCTGAATTGAGGCCGGGCACTGCAAGTATTGGGCTTTAAAACCCAGGCCGCAAGGCGGTGCGGGTCGGCGAACGACCTGCATCGCCCCAGCTGTTTGACGGCAGGGCTGTCGCAATTGTAATTCTTTTCAGAGTTGCGCCATAGATGGTACAGTATTGTTAGGTACATGACTGTCTGCTATGTACCAGGAGAGGGCAACATGTATGTGGATTGGTCTGTTAGAGCATACTACAACAGTGTCAAGCCACTTTGCCGCCTCTGCTTCTGCACACGAGCACCGGCACTCAACGCGCACCGGGCGGTGCCACTTCTAGTTGAGAGTTAATTGTTCTTATAGACAACATACTTCTAAAAGTGCTTTCGAAGTATAGACTTCAGAAATACTTCGAGGTAGACATGCAGCGTGTACATAAAAAAAGTCAGGAGTAGTGATGGGTCACGGCGTATAACGTATTAATACGATTCTACGTATAACGTATTAATGTACGTTAAAATACGGCGACCCTCTTGTATGAACGTATATGGCGTGTATAGTGCCTATTTGCGCCCGCTTCGCTACCAGGGTGACTGGGGGGTAGCAGCAGCGTGCCTCTGCGTGTTGGCGGTGCCTCGTGGGCCTGCCCAGGCCGTGCACGGGCCCGCTGCATGCATGTTGGCCCGGGGACCGTTCGGCGCAACAGTTACTACAGCAGAGGCAGGGCCTGCTGTAGCAGGTGCGCAGCAGCCAGCCGTCAGCGTCTACACCGGGCACATACCAGAGCGCATGCAGCAGCTGCGGTGGCTGGTGCACTGGATGCTGAGGTGGGGGGGGGGGCTGCACTCCAGGGGTGCGTTTCGCTGCTGCTGCTGCTGAAAGGCTTGCGCGCTCGAGTAACTGTCGCGCCAACGCCAGCGCCTGCCAGCCCAGCCGCTGCGGCACGTGTCAGAGCCTGTGCAGACATCGCCTCTATCTAGATCTAAGATTTACGAAAAATGCATTGATGCTGTATGTAGTGCTGCTAATTAACTACCATATTACAAAGTTTGAGCAAAATCTACTTAGTAGGGTCAAAAGTGCACAAATTTTCTACGCTGTATATTATAAAAAAACGTTATACAAATACGTTATACGCCGTATTAATGAAAAAATTATACGCTGTGACCCATCACTAGTCAGGAGTGATAAACTCTCGGTCTCCCCCCCGCTACTGAAGGGGCCGTCACTCTGGGGTGGACCCGGACCCATGCAAGGGGCGAACGAAGGAAAGATAGCGCCTACGAAGGCAAATTTCGCACCTACCAGAGCGCGGATTCCATTGTCGACATGCGGTGCGTCCAAGTGGGGGCTGCAACGCAGGTGGCACGGACTGGAACAGACCTACTTGTGTACCTGCTGCAGGATGCGTGCCTGCATATGAAAACTCACCTAGGAGCAATAAACTCTAGGTCTCCCCGCCGGTATATACTACTACAGTAGTATAGTGGCGCTAGCGTCACCAACCGGCCACCACTCCGATACAAGTAAGTCTGCTTCAGCCACGGTGCCTGCAGCCCCCACTGGAACGCACCACATCTCTATGATGGCATCCGCGCTTCGGTAGGTGCGAGACTTGACTGCCCTGAGTAGGCGCGAGTCTTTGCTTTTTTCACCCCTTTGCACGGGTCCGCCCAGGGTGACAGCCCCTACTGGTGGGGAGACCTAGAGTTTCTCGCTCCTAGATGAGTTTTCATACTGCAGTAGTGGTTTATACAGCGGTTTGACATCACCTCACCGCCTCCAGGTCCGCGCACAGACACGGGCACCTCCACTGACACATTTCCATTGATACTACACACATACTTCAAGTATACTTTCACACCACCTCACCGCCTCCGTTTCCGCGCACAGGCACCGGCGCTCCGCTTCCACCGGGCGGCCACACCTTCCACAACGCCACTGCCGCGTCACCACGTTACTTGGAACTTGAAATTCTCTTTTAGAGCATGTACATACCACCCCACAGGCTTCGGCCTGGCATTTTCGCCCCAGCCAGGGCAGCACCTGGGCTTAGCAACCTTTAAGGTTTCTTTCACACAAGTATACTTGAACTATGTGTACCAGGTATATATTTATATACTTCAAACTATATATACTTCCCGCAAGCATTAATATACACACTTCTGAAGTATTATATTGGTTTGACACCACCTCACCGCCTCCGCTTCCGCGCAAAGACACGAGCGCTCCGCCCCCACCGGGCGGCCACAATATCCATGGCGTCACTGCCGCCGCGTCGCCCTGTGGGTCAGACCCCCCCACGCCGCAGTCAAGGCTGGAGCTGGAGGCAACGTGCCTCAGCAGCGGCGGCGGACTGAGGGTCAGCCTGGGGGAGAGCAGCAGCGGCCGCTCGGACGCGGTGGGGGAGCTGCGGCGGCAAGCCCGCAGAATGAGGTGCGTCTGCGCCACATAGTTTGAGTCATTAACGCATCTTTAGTAATAATTAGAAGTATACTACTATAGTATGAAGTGTTTACCTCTGAAGCACACTTCGAAGTATATGCTTCGAGTAGTGGCGGCGGTCTGAGGGTGAGCCTTGGGGCGAGCAGCAGCGGCCTCTCGGATGCGGTGGGGGAACTGCGGCGGCAGGCCCGCAGAATGAGGTGCGTCTGGTACCACATCAATCGAGTCATAATACCTTTTTACTGAAGTATACACGTGTACTTCTAAAGTATTCGAAGTACATGCGTATGTATATATGTTACATGTACTGTATATAGATAGAGGTCTAGTTGTCAGAGGTGCATATAAGCGCTCGGACGCGGTGGGGGGGCTGCCACCGCAGGCTCGCAGAATGAGGTGCGTCTGTGCCACATAGTTCAAGTCACAATACCTCTTCACTGATGTGTGGAATACTTCGAAGTATGTACTTATGAAGTATATTTCGAAGTATAAACTTGGGAGTACATGAATATGTACACGTACTGCATATAGTTTTGACAGGTGCATACAGCGTTTGGACGCGTTGGGGGACCTGCAGCGGCTGGCCCGCAGAATGAGGTGCGTCTGGGCCACATGGTTGAAGGATATATCATACTTCAGTTTATGTGTGTGCTCACTGGTGCTTGTTGTGATGAGCACCTCTGTCCTGTGGCCAACGAAGACAGCGCAGTGCCTGCCAATGCTGCTGCTGTCGTGCAGAGCGCGCCTGGGGCTACCCGCTGCTGCTGAGCAGCACACCTGTACTTGCACTTGATGGCGCCAGGTTGCCATGCGCGCTCTGCCAATGCTAGTGCACATGCTGCTGGTGCGGCACGCACCTGCCTCTTGACAATGTGGGTCGTCGACATGTACTACAGTAGTACATGTTGTGTGCATGCATCCTCACATACACCACAGTGATGGCACCTGGGCACCAGTGCCGGCTGCTCCAGCCTTTAAACTGCTGCTGCTTTTTGCTGCAGCCCCAGAAATAACCGACTGCTGTGGAACTGCTGAACTTCTGCAGCGGACCAGCACTTTAGCTCCCATGCTTTGCGGTGCGTGTATTGACACCAGTGCATCTCTGACCATTCAGCAGAAGAAAAATACCTGCTGGTGCAGGCTTGACTGCTGCTGAGCAGCAGACCTGTGTTAGCACTCAGCACACCGCCACACTACCATGTGAAGTCTCGTGTGCTTGCACCCTCAGCCCCATGAAGACACCCGCGCACCAGTCTGTGCTAGAGGAGTCGTGGCTGGTGGCTTGATGGCTGCTGAGCAGCAGACTTGTACTGGTACTGAGCATGCCACCATGCCTCATGCCCGCCCCCTCAGCCCCATGAAGACACCCGCGCACCAGTCAATGCTCGAGGAGTCGTGGCTGGCGGCCAGCGGCGGTGTGGCGGCGGTACGTGGTGGCACCACCTGCAGCAGCGTTGAGCTGGGTGACACCCCTGTGCTCAGCAGCGATGCGCTTGCTCAGCAGCACTTGGAGCAGCTGCGCCAACACCGGCAGGACAGCGTGCTCAGCAGCAGCAGCGATGGTGGCGGCGGTGGCGTGCGCGTGCTGGATGGTGAGTGGGCGGAAGCAGCGCACCTGCAGCACATGGGGTTCTGTGCGCACATGGCTGTTCGCAAAGTACCCACTACTGTAGTGCGTAATTCTGAAGTATGATTCTCCCCACCCCGTTCTCACTATTAACTGGAGTTGGGAGTGGCGAATTAACGAGTAGATTGTAGCGCCATGTGGGCCCATTACTCATGCTCACAGAACGGTGCACTGACGCTTTGCAAGTGCTGGAGTGGGCGGCGCGAGTGTGTCGCAACAGCGGCACCCCAACACCCCCCTGCACCTGCACTCTCTGCCACTGCCCACCCCCTCACTGCCCCCCGCCCGCAGCCAGCGATGCACCAGGACAGTGGGACAGCCCGGCCGCCGGCACTGCTGCGGGCATGGCGCACTCATCCCCCCTTGCTGCTGAGCACGTGCCGACGCCCGGCAGCGAAGCGCAGGCGGGGAACGTTCCGCTGCGCCTGGACATGCCGGGGGGAACGCCGGGGGCGCGGCCGCCGCCGCGGCAGGCGCTGTTTGAACACGGGCCGGCGGCGGCACAGGTAGTAAATAATATTATTTTTTAATTACAATAAACAAATTTCGCAAATTAGGGCGTGTGTGTGGGTTAACAAGTTCAGCTTTGAAGTTGAGGTCTTGCTGGGGCGCGGGGGTGTTTGTTTTGTCTTATTTCAGATGGGGGCAAGAGGGTTGTGTGCGGCAGGCGCTGTTTGAACATGGGCAGCCGGCGACACAGGTGTGTGTGGCGGATGGCAAGTTCAATATTGAAGTGGAAGTATTGCGGGGGGGCGGGCATTTTTGTGTCTTGGTTCGGGTGGAAGCAAGACGTTGCCGTGGCAGGCGCTGTTTGAGCACGGGCCGCCGGCGTCACAGGTGTGTGCGGAGGATGGCAAGTTCAATATTGCAGCCGAAGTATTGCTGGGCGGCCGCATTTTTGTGTTTTGGTTCAGATGGAGGCAACAGGTTGCCGCAGCAGGCGCTGTCTGAGCATGGGCCACCGCCGGCACAGGTGCGTGCGTGGGGGATGGCAAGTACAACTTTGAAGTTGAGGCTTGCTGGGCAGGTGTGCCTTTGTGTGTCTTGGTTCATGTGGAGGCAAGAGGGCTGTGTGCGGACCGGCTGCGCTACAGACTGCGTTACGGGACACAGTATGACCTGGGTTGGTATGGCTTGGCACAAGCCCGAACTTTGAGCACTTGTGGCGTCATGCAGCTCGTGCTGCACAGTGTCGGCAATGCCAATGCCTGCTGCACCACACACCTTGTGTCAGTTGTACAGCAGTGGCAGAGTAGCACAGCTCAGTGCTCCGGCACAAGTGGCATTTTTCATGGTGTGTGGCTTATTTATGTGTGTCATTGCTGCCCCGTGTGCCTGTTGAATTTTGCTGCACCAGGCGAGCACAGAAGCGCAGCAGCTGGTGGGTGCACCAGCCCATGGGTCATATGCAGGAGCTGGAGTGGGCAGCGCACTGCACGGTGCCGGCGCACACAGCGTGCCTGCGGCTGCTGCCAACATGTAAGTGCCATTCCCTGGCAACTCATGCGCCATATGGCTTGTGCGGACATGGTCTGGCGCTGCTTTGTGAGTGCTGCCATGCTTGGTGCAATGTGCAGCAATGACTGGACACTGCTTGGCAGTGCGAAATGGTGACTGGACAATGTTGCTGCTGTGGATGAAGAGCACACTTGATTGTGCATGCCATTTCGGGCTGGCAACTTGGCGCTGTGCACCAAATTGCAAAAACTCGGTGGTCACTTTGTCCCATAGTGTATGCGTGCCTGCATTGTGTGCGCACACTCGTTCATCACTGCCTCTACTGTGCATCTGCTGTCTCGCTGCTTGGCTACACACTTGCAGCATGCTGTCGGACAAGGCAGCCGCCGGTGGCGATGGCGGCGCGAGCAGCAGCGGCAGCAGCACTGAGTGGGGCAGCGCTGAGTGGGGTGATGATGATGCATTTGACCCACGCACTGTGCCCTTGCCAAACAAGGTATGACCCCACCAACGGTCGCTGTGCACCTGGATCCATCGCATTGGCCAAACCATCCCTCCAAAGTACTTCAGAAGTACTACTAGTAGTGTATATGTTTGAGGACTGCATGCGTGCCTTCAGACCTTATGGCAGAATGTACATGTACTTCGAAGTATCGGTCAACGAAGTTGCGCATGTACAACTAGGTCGACCTCCGTGCCTTGATTTGTTTGCTCAAGGTGCATTATGGTGACTAAGCGCCTTGTCCCTACTAACAACACATTGCCCAGCTCACTCACAACGTTGTCCGGCCTCAACAGCTCACCTATTGTAGTTACGCTGCTCAGTCATTTTGCCAGTGTGCAACGTGCTTGCCAACACCGCTGCACCTCTCCTGCCTGGAACCCACGCGCACTTGACAGCCTCACCTACCCCATAGCCACTAACGCAACACGCACTGCACCTCACACCAAACACCTATGCCACCGCTGCCACACACCACCCTGCAGGCGCAGCCCAGCAACACCGCCGCCTTTCCCAGCACCACAGCACACCCCGCTGCCGCCGCCGGCAACAGCGGCGGCGACCGTGTACACGTGCCACCTGTGTCCGAAGACGAATACGCGGGGGTCCCCAAGTTCCTGACGCTGCAGGTGTCGCGGGCAGACCTGGGGGCTGCGGTGGCGGCGCTGGACGCACACGTGCGCGCCAGCGGCGGAGGCGGCGATGCGCTGCTGCTGAAGCAAGAGGACATGCTGCGGCTGATCGAGGGGCGCAGCGGCGGCGGCGGCGGCGGTGGCAAGTTCAATGTTGAGGTTGGGGGTGCGAGCGCGCGTACGCTGCTGCTGACGCTGATCCAGCTGAACCGCGTGGACGTTAAAGCGCTGGAGCGTGGCAGTAGGTACCAAATCATGGCCCTGTAAACTTGCTTGCTGAATGAAGTGACAGGGTTGTGGCGCAAGCAGCGGTGGCGCACGCCCCCCCCACTGCGGCTGCGTGCAGCGCAGCTGGTGTTGCAGGCAGCGCTCAGCAGTTTCCAACAGCGTGAAATTACTGGGCGGCAGATCATGGCGCTGTGCACGCAGTTCATTGATGTGAGCAAGATACAGGGCAGGGTTGTCATAACCAGCAGCCGTGGTGCCCGCCCCCCCGCCCCCCTTGCGGGTACGTGCAGCGCAGCTGATGTTGCAGGCAGTGCTCAGCATGTGCCAACAGCATGGAATTACCGGGAGGCATGTGCTGCTTGGCGGGGGAAGGGGGGGGGGGGCGTGTGCTTACATGCCCAGCTTCGTCACTGGCGCAACTGCTGCATCTACTTGTACGTGTGCACGCTCTGTTTCTCCTGTGGTAGTACACGCTGCAGTGGGTGTGGTAGTGGCACTGTGCATCATGCTGCTGCCACCATCGGCGTGGGCAGTGTGGCGTGTGTACCTCTCACCATGTATTATAACACGCAGTATTGTACGGCATGACAGCAAGTCTCTTAACGCAAGAACTACATTTGGCCGCACGCAACCTTGCCTGCCAAGGTAGTTCTGTCATGTGCTGTTTCGCTTGTTTGCACTGTGCTTGAAAGCGTTTGTGCCGACGCTCGCCCCTCACACTTCGAAAGCGAGCAAGCAACGCAGCATGTGCACTGCATTGTGCAGTCATTCGAACAGGCATTCCTAATGCCAGTTGCTAGGTGAAATGGAGCATGCAGTTACTGCTGCAGACAATCACCAAACTGGTGGGCTGGGGCGACTGAAGTGCCCGGCCACCGCAGCATATAGGCGAGCACGGTGCAGCAGCAACTGTGCAGTACTAGAAAGAACACCAGTGGAGGCAAACAGCATGGCATAGCTCAACCACCACTGCAAGAGAGTGCAGCCAAAACACGGAAAGAACAATGTCATTAGAGAAAGCCTGACGGCGGGCAAAGTTGCCAACCGCCACTGCACGGTAACGGGAGAGTGGACAGGCCCAGATGCTGTGTTTGGGATCGATGGAAGCTGCCCGTGCATCAGCAAATGCTTGACGACACAACACACCCGCTTGCAGCTGCTGGTACCACCAAATGCCATCTCCAGCTGCAGCCAAAACATGCACATCGCAACAACTTGCTTGCAAATCACCCAGTTGCTCAGTCACAGAGCCCAGCCTCCGCCCGTGTATCAGCAACCGCTTGACGACACAACACACCCGCTGCAGCTGCTGCTGCTGCTCTCACCAAATGCCATCTCCAGCCCCAGCTGCAGCCAATACATGCACAGTGCAACAACTTGCTTGCCAATCACCCAATTTGCTCACTCGCAGAGCCAGCCTCTGCAACACGGGCGCAAACGTGCATGTCCGCACAACCTGTGTTCAATCATGGTGTAACCGTCACTTTCCGTGACAGCTATGGCATAGCAGGCACCCTTGCTAGCTGCCGCTGTGCCTATCGATGTGTAGGCGCCTCACCAGCCTCCAGCGACACACACACCGGAGGAGCGAGGCAGACTTGCCGGTGTGCGGTCACTCTGCCTGCCGCGCACCAGCCGTTCCAATGACATGCGCAGCCGCAGGCTCATACGCGGTCGCCATGCAGCCTAGTAGCCGCCCGCAGTGGGCTGCGGCAGCTCGCCCGTGCGCACCAGCCACTGCAGCATGCTGACCACGGCGGTCGCCGCGTTGTACGCGCTCCCGCCGCCGCGCGCCTTGGGGAAGGCTCGCATCGCCTGCCGCACAGCGCCCCCCACATCTGCCACAAACGCGGGCGACACCATCTCCTCCTGTGACTCACGGGCGAGAGCCAGCAGGCCATCATTGGCAGCGCCGCCACGCGCCAGCACGGCCCTGTACTCCTGCCACGACACGCTGCGCGGCGGAGGGAAGCCCGCCGCCGCGACTGCGCGCGCCATGGTGCGTGACGTGAGGTCAAAGTTGTGGTCCATGACAGTGTAGCAGGGCGGTGCCGTGGTGTGGGCGGGGGGGGTGTTGCTGAGGCGCACAATGGCGAAAGCGACCGTGTCAACGGGCGTGGTGTTGTACCACAGCGAGTGGGTGCGCGGCACGATGCCCTGCCGCACGGCGACCAGAATGGACTCCAGGATGACGTGGTAGGCGGCGGTGGCGGCGCCCGTCCTGCTGTGGCCGGAGAAGGTGACGGGGCGGTAGATGGTGGCAGGCAGGCCCATGCGCGCCGCCAGCGTGACGGCGCGCTCAGCAACCGCCTTGGTGTATGCGTAGCCTTTCACAGCATCGCCCGTGCCAGTAGGCGGTATGAGTCGCACGCCGCCGAGACCAGCGCCATCAGGCACACGTCCCCTGTCGTTGGCCATGTCTGGGCTGAAGACACCCTGAGATGTGGTGCAGGGCCTTGAGGCGGGTGTCAGCGCAGAAGTCAATGACAGCACGCGTGGCGTCCACGTTGACACTGAAGAGGCGCTCGAAAGTCGCGGTGAAACTGAGCCCCGCGGCACAGTGATAGACCACAGCCACATCCCGCACCAGGCGCGTGTACACCTCTGCTGACACGCCGAGGCGGGGCCGAAGCAGGTTGCTAGCGTACACGACCAGGCGCTTGGCGTGTGCGGGAGAAAGCTGCAGCTCGCCCTCAGCAAGCGCAAGGTCCACGCGGCGGCGCGCTAGCTTGTCACTGCCGGCGCGCATGATGCACACCACGGCGGCTGCTCCCCCCGATGCCAGCAGCTCCACCAGCAGGTGCCGCCCGAGGTAGCCCGTGGCGCCCGTCAGGAGCACCGTGGCGCCGTTGCTGCCGTGGCCGCTGCCGCCACTGGCGGCGCCGCTGCTGCACAGGTCTGCGATGGCGAGCTGAGTGGCCTCTGGCAGCTGTGCGTCCCTCTTAAGGTCAGGTCCATCAATGCGCGGTGTGACGTGCGGCGCAGAGTGGTGCTGCTGAGCGCCCGGCCCCCGGATGCCAACCGCTGACACCTGGGCTTTGCTGGCGGCGCCGGCGGTGTTGACGTTGCATGTGGTGGCGGCGGCACTGTTGGTGATGGCAGGGACCATGATGTGAGGCGGTGTGCCGCCCAGCAGCACAGGCTCCGACTGGTGCAGACCTGGCGCCACCGTGGTAAGCGGCAGCACCGCGCACCCATCGCAGAGAGACGAGCCACCACCAATGACACAGCGCTCACCCACGGTTGTGGCGGCGCCAATGTGCAGGCGCCGCCTCAGCACCAGCAAGCACGCAGTCTGGTTGGAAGCTGTCACTTTGTCGCCTGCGCCACCAGCGCTGCCGGTGGTGGCCGGTGCAAAGCTGGGCACCGCCCACGCCGGCGTGCAGACGGCGCTCCTGCCGATGACAGCGCCGGCGCCAATGGAGAGCAGGTCACAGTCGGCCGCGACGGTCGTTGTCATGATGGTGGCGCCTGCGCCAACCTGCGCACCGAGGGCGCGCAGCCACCACGACCACAGGCTGCTGCCGAGTGCCAGATCCAGGCCCGCCGCCGCCGCGACGGAATCCACCATGAGTGCCGTGTAGAGCCCCTTGTAGTACTGCACGCCGTTGAGGGTGAAGTAGCCCTCGCCAACGCGGCCGCTCACCACCCACTTCGTGAGCGCCGCCGCCAGCGCCGCTGCGCCCACGAAAAGCGGCACGATTGCCGGCACCAGCAGCGTAGCGGCCGTCCGCCCGAGCCTGTGGTAGCACCACGCCGACAGCAGCAGCGGCCCGTAGACCGCCGCGAAAATGGTGCACAGCGCAGCAAGCGGGGCAAGCACGGCGTGCACGACCGGCCATGCCGCCGCCAGCGATGCCTGCGCACGCGTCAGCGGCACCGGCACCTCGATGCCCTCCGCCATCATGGTCCAAGGCCATGTGTGGGTCACAATGGGGACAATGTAGGGCCCGATGCGTGCGCACGAGTCGTGTAGCGGCGGCACAGCGACCGAGTGTGGCGCCAGAAGGGCGTGGGCGCCGATGTGGGAGCCCGGCGGCATGCACGCATGCATCGCCGCAGCGGCGGCATCAGCCAGCACCACGCCGCCACCACCGCTTGTGCCACCACCACTGCCAGCACCGCTGCGGACGCTGCGTGCCCCTCTCAGCTGTTGCACCAGCACGGGGACACCATCACCCGACTGCAGCAGGCTGCCGGCACCGATGACCAGGGGGGCACTGCTGGAGTCGCCACGGCTGTAGGCGCAACACAGGGCGGATGGCGGCGGCTCGCGGAAGGCCACCCGCGCAGTGTAGGCGACGCGCGCACCGAGCAGGCGCAGCCAAGCGACCGCACCTGCTGCGCCAGTGTGCAGCGCCATGTACTTGAGGTACACACCGCGCAGTGCAATGTCGCCGGCAAGAGTAAATGCCGCCAACCGCCCCTGGCGCTGAGTGCCGCCAGGCAGCGCGCTGTGGCCACTGCCAATATGCTGGCCAGCACTCCCGTCACACAGTACGCCAGGGCAGTGACAATGACGGGTTTGTAGAGGTAGTGCTTGGTGGCCCCCAGCTGTATGGAAGTGTAGACGTCAAGGCCGAGGGCTGTGCCGAAGAAGTCTCAGCCGGTCATGTACCGCCTCCTCCGTTACTGCGTCGTGCGGCGCATGACGTACACGCTGCGGACAGCCTCCCCCACGCTCGTCGCCCGGAGGCGGCGGAGTGGGACAACCAGACGCACTGGGTGCTGGAGCGCTGCATGGGGCTGCAGCCACCTGAGCGCTCCTGGGAGGGGTTTGTGGCGGCTGGCAAGCCCTTTGTGATGCAGGAGGCGCAGCTGCGCCAGGCGCGGCTGCCCGCGCG